>OENT01000160.1:0-56465 GCA_900239685.1 Rotaria macrura
TCACGCAGAATCGAATGAAATATAAGAAAGGGGGTGTTACAAAAAATCATGTTATGACCTATCAGAGGGTTGCTCGACATTCTCATGCATGGTCTCTTAATAGCTAACGTATCGATCACAACCTTCTTTTTATGATCATCTTATTATGCAATAGTTTGCACAGAAAATTTCACTCATCTCGCATGTTGTAAAACTATCAACCAGGCGAATAAGTAATACACGTATACACTCAAAATGACCAGTTCGATATTTGTCGAAGAGAACTGGCGAATGATTCCATATTTTTCCGAAGGATCTGATGCTCAGTTGCAATTTTCTCGAAAGCATCTGATGCCCAGCTTTACGCTTTTCTCGGAAGATCTGGTGACTAGATCCAGTTTTCATAGACAACTGAATAATCGAACAGTTCCATTCCTTGACTGGGACTTCTTACAGTTCTGATGATAATACGTCTAATATTCGAAAAGGGATCAATACGAAATTCGTAAAAAAAATCCCTAAATATAAAAATCCCTAAATCAAAATCCCTACTTGGTTACCAGTTTTCACTTTTTCGATTTCATTATCCACAAATGTGGATTGAATTTAGGAAAACATTCAGGGTACCAGAATTTAGGGTGAATGATAATCATTCAGACGAAAATAGGACCATTAAAAGTACGTAAATCAATGACTACTTAGTTTGTTTATTTTATTATGCTTCATAAAGTATTTAATGCCATAAGGCCTATTAAGACAACACCAATGTAGAAATAGAAGAAAATATAACAAAGTATGTGAAGAAGACAGATGTTGAGTAAAGAACAGGTGAAAATAGCAAGTTAAATGGTCACATTATATAGAAGAATAGTGTATGGAGAAGATATAGAACCAATGTGCGAGGTTGTTAAGATTTTAGATTGGATGCAGAGGTGGGAACGGTGAGAAGTTGATACTGTCTCGCCACATGTGGCTTATGTGGATCTAAAGAAAGGATTGAGGAAACGAAGCGAATGTTAGAAATTCATTTGGGGGAACCTCTGGAACAGAGCTCGAGGCATTATCTTCGAGCCACTTGAGGCATTTCACAATAGTAGGTACAAAGGGTACAAGCCGTTTTGACCTGTAGATTGAGTGGATCAAAAATTCTTTATCTAGCCATTGGTTTCTTGGTGTATTAAATGAGAGATGTTCAAAGAGCAATGTCCCATCTGTCGAGTTGAACAGGTGCTTTTTATATTTCGTCCAGTATCTCATACAGATAAAATCTAATGATTGTTCATTAAACATATATGAGAAAAGAAAATCATTCCAGTAGGTGACCCCAAGTGTTCTCTTTAGGCAAGTAAAGTAAAAATGACTTAATTCATCCTTTTGACGATCAGTAAATAACGGAAATAAAGCGAACAACCAGGAAAACAGGGGTAGTATGAAGGTAGAGAAAAGTATCCTACGTAGTTCTTTGGAGGAGGTACCAAACATTAGACACGATTTAACAAAAGCTACTCTTTGTCTTATCTTGTTCATGGAGACTGAGATCATTTTACTCCAGTCAAGTTTACTGGAAATGTGGCAAACCAGATATTTAAAGCTCTTTACCCATGCTATTTTGTGTTCCCCCATAGAGATATTAAATCTAGGGTTACCAATAGCACGCGCTGACCAGATCAGTTCTGTTTTACTATAGTTAATCGGTTGAACAGCTAGAATAGCGTAATATTCGAGATAGTCAAATAACTTCTTAAGCTTGACCTCGAGATCTAAACATTGTTGAGTATATTCAACACTCATCATTCCACCAAGTACACAAGCAAGGTCATTAGCAAAGAAGTTAGGATGGGTAACAGCAAGGAAGGTCCACATATCACAATGATAGGTAATAAAAATGGAGGGGGTTAAGCAAGAGCCTTGAGGACCACCTCTAAAGATAGGGAAAAATCTAGAACGCTTGCCATTTATTTCAATGTAACCAACTCGGTCATTTATCCAGCTTTCTGTCCACTTAAAATAAGCTTGGGGTATCCCTAGACGAGCAAGTTGGCCTAAGCAGCCGGCCCACCAAAGCTGGTCGGAGGCTTGTTTAAAGTCAACGAAAACAGTGGCTACAGGGGTACTAGAACACATCAACGAGGAAATCTGGTCGATCAAATTGAGTACCCGAGACTTTAGTCTAAAGTTCGCTCGGAATCCAGATTGAAAGTCATGAAGCAAACCTCATTTTTCGAGTACGTTTTGAAATCTTTTCAAGAAAAGGCGCTCTAAGATTTTTAAGAAGATGTCTAGCAGTGATATGAGGAGAGTATCAACGACTACGCATTACGATTCTTTTTTCGCTAGTAATTTTATTTTAACGTGTTTCCAATAAGATGGTGTGGAAAACGTGATAAAGGCCTCATTGAAAATTTGTAGGAGAGGTTTCAGTAGAATCGTGGGAATAAATTGAAGTAAGTACGATGATATTCCATGGGCATCAGTAGAATGTTTCTTGTTTATCTTATATGTTACATTGATAAGCTCGGACATACATATAGGTGGAATAGGTTCATCATAGTTGTCCCATCTGATGGGAGGGCTGTCAACATATGGATGGGGACGGTAGACTATGGATTCGGCGAAGAGATTCTCATAATGGGTCGCAGCTAGTTCAAGCATAGCTTCTGTATCTTTCACCAGGACGTTATTTTTTTCATCAATAAAACTACCGAGCGAGTTAGTCGTCTTGACGTTTTTCCGCATTCTTGACCAGAAGAGATTAGCTGAAGATGAGGATGAGAATCTATCGTTTAGAGTGGATTTAAGTTTATCAAAGCGCAATGCAAGTAACTCTTTTCTATTTTGCTTCCTTACCTCTTTAATTTTCAATCGAAGTCAGACATCACCTGTTCTCTTGTGCTGAAAAGATAATGCACGAGCATATGATACTTTTTGTCTGAGTTCCTTGGGGATAGCCACTCTATATTCATTAGCAGGAAAATAACTGGTACAACGATTTTTTAAAGCATCAAGGACAGCTATGAAATTGGTGTAGTACACATCCGCAGTGGCAGATCTATTTTCTTTTTCCCAAAATTCTGTGGTGAGTGCGATGAAATAATGAAATACCTTCCAATTGATGTTACTACCTAATGACTTCTTCATACTTTCACAATTGAGTACACATAGAATAGGTTTATGATCACTAGTTGTATTATCCGCGCATGTCTGTATTTTTATAGGGATGCCACGTATCAGCGCGTATTCTATTGTACGATTCGAACGGAGAAAAGTTGGTGTGCAAGGCACAACCGACGTTAAAGCTCGTGAGATAAACCAATCCGTTAGCCTTTTGGCAGCAACTTCATCCGATTTGTCTACTAGGTCGATGTTAAAGTCACCGAACAGGCTACAGTAATCAGTTACATATGAAGAGATGTTATCCCAATCCCATGTTTTACTCTTTGGAGCATACAGACCAATCAAACGTATAGGGTGATCTAGTTTAACATCAACAACGCAAATGTTTAAGGTGTCGCACTTGACACACACTACTGGCAGACTAGCTCTAAATAGCATGAGAACACCTCCACAGGCGTTTTCACCTTTTTGATAGAAATATCTAAAGTTGAGGAATATCTGTTTAATTGACGACACATCGAAAGTTCCAATTTCGGTTAAGATCAGACCATCTAACTTGTACTTATCAACTAGCAAAAGGACCTCTTCCCACCTCTGATCCAAGCCTCTCATATTGAAAAGAAGAATACGTAGTTGGTCACAGTGAGAATAGTTACATTGCTGATTGAAAGATTTCTAAAATGAGATACAAGATGAAAGAGTGGGGTGCGCGAACCATTCACTTACAATATCAGATAGTAGACAAGATTCAAAGTGAGTCAACAAAGGGGATATGAGAGAGAGTGCGTACTCAATGTTGAACAACTTATTTTCTACATATTCAGCTGGGAAGAACGGTGAGGCAAGAGGAGATAGTTCGCGTGTAATCTTGAGAAAGGTTATGAATCAATTGATGGTGAAGTTACCGTGTTCTTACCGGTATCATCGGGTGGTTGTAAGTTTTTATGATTGTAGTCTTTTGTTATACTCGCTTTCATGTTTTCGTTGTGTTGATATTTGTTCGTCCACGTAGGAAGATCAGTTGCCAGCTTGTCACATAGTTGCGTTAAGGAAGGACAAAGTAGTGTTTTGTCATTCAGGATATTTTGTTGAACCAGCATCGGAATCACCTCAACCATCACTTGACACAATGGAGAAATAAATTGACTTACGAAGTCACGTTGAAAACTAATATCGATATGTTGTAGATGTAGCTCATGGTTATGATTTGAGATTAGTTGTTCAATACGAAATAAATTGTTTGAATAGCTGTTGTTTAAGTCAACTAATTTATTCAAGTTTTGTTCAAGCGTACTCATTCTATTGAGGAGTTCGTCGATATTTCTACCGGTATTATGATGTGAGTAAAACTTATTACGTTGGGAATAATTACTATTTGCGTTAACTACCGGAAAGTCACTATCGGCGTATTTGAATGACTTCCGACTTTGCTGCTGTTGATTAAATGCGTTCGGTGATGTTACAAGAGATTTAGTTAGTGCAGATCTAAATGCTAAGATATCGGGACATCGAATATCATTTGAATCATGCGGTCCCTTGCATCTAATGCAGCATTGTTGTTTACCACAATTTTCGTAATGTTCATTGATATTCTTTGTACCTACACCACAAGTTCTACAGTATTCCAAATCACTCTTACATGAACTTCTATAGTGACCAATTTGAAAACACTTGTTGCAGACCAGCACTTTAGCTGGCGCCAAGTACTCCGTAACAGCTAAACGACTATTGTTTATATAAATATATTTCTTACTTAACAATTCCTGAATAATCTTCACGTTATTGATATCTAAACGAACAAAGGTAGATGGTTTCTGATCCTTGTTGAAAATACGATGAGCATATAAAACATCTGGATAATCATTTTTAACTAAAGTTAATAATGTTTCATTTGTAATATCAGGTGGTACATTTCTAAGAATTATGGAGAACTGTGGTGGTAGATGTCCCGGAATCGTTAAATCAAAAGCTAAAGAGTCAACCGAAGACGGCCAATTGAGTTTATCATACAACAGTGAAAATGATTCACGATCCGCAACGAATAGTAGTAGATCACGTTTGAGCTTTAATCTGTGACCTGCAAAATTTAGCTGCACGTTGAATTTGCTAACGAAATTATTGGTGATGTGTTTAATGATATCTTGTTCGTTAATATCCTGCTTAAACTTAACAATGAATGGAGGAAAGGCATATCGCGTTTCTGCATAACGTCGTGCAGGATGTGAAATATCGAAGGAACTATGATCATCGACTGCTCCTGAGTGGATGAAATACTTGGTAGGTGGACGATTCGAGTTCGATAGGTGAACATTTGTTATGACACTACTAGTGTTCGTTGATGACGTAGAACCACTAGTGTCTGTAGTAGTAGTCGATGAGCTGGATGATGGAGTGTGGTGGTACGTATGGTCAATCTTCGATTTCTTTTTCTTCCGTTCGACCGTGGTGAAATCATTGTCAATATCACTCTCCATGGGTGTTATGCTGTGGTGGTATTCCTGTTGTAGATGTTGATGAGAGACGTTAGGTGGTTGTGGACATAATTGGCTAGATGTCGTATTGTGGTGATTTAGTTGGGACTTATTCGTTAGGATTGGTTGATAGTGGTGATTCGTGGTGGTACAACATGGATGGTTGCACATTAGTGGATGGATGTTGGTGTTGTTGTAATTCGATGGACCAGGTGGGTTTGACCAGGGATAGTTGTTGCAAGCTGTAGCTGGACGATGTGGTAACAATTGACTATGCTGATTCGGGCAAGAGGTGGACGAATTGAAGGAACAATGATTTTGAACATTCTTGCTGTTGGGACGAGGAGAAGACGGACGATTTCCCGTGGATTGAGAAGAACCACCTGTGTGCCTGTTGCCAGGCATAATGGCAGGAGGGCCGAAGTTGGGTAGAGAAAAGAAGTTATTGGGCAAAAGATGAGTCATGCTAAAATAGCAAAGGTGAAGGATGTGACAATAGAAATGAAGGAAACGATGTAGCACTTAAGAAGCAATAAATGCAAGAAAAATAGATACGTCTTATCTGAACATGTATAAAAAGATGAATGATGACTACTTAGTTTTGGTTTTGATTTGCATATAAGTTAAATTATCAACAATCGATACTGAAAAATAAATATAAATGATAGCTCAGGTATATAATTCCCACTGCCGGATCCGTGAACTTCCTGCGGAAACCAGCTCATACTTCTCTCTCTACGAATAATTTATATTTAAAATGAATAAAATATGTTATAATTTATATATTAAATATATTTAACTGATAATAATTTGTTTCAATTAAATTTCAATTTTAAAATAGCAATTTTATTAGAAAGTATAAATATATTTTTAATAATTTATATTTAAACAATAAAATTATTGTCAGTTAAATTTATTAAAATTATAAATTACAATTAGTGGAGTTCATTTTTAAAAAATTATCAAAAAAGATTTGCTTGCAGGTATTTTAAAGAAACTGGTAAATAGCATCCCTAACTTTTACTGATAGTAAAAAATTCTTGGTTAGTTCAATGGTATATTCACTGCTTTCTTACTAAAAGTTCATCTACTCTCTAAAAAAACCATTTCCCAGAAAACCAACGAATAAACGTTTCCGAACCGCTAACCCTCGGAAACACTTTTTTTAAAGAGTGGTGGAACCTACTCTACCGCAATGAAAGAACATGAGTTAAAACTCATCCATTGATAACTAAAATGTACTGATGCATCAGTATACTTCTCTTAGAACATATATGAATTGTAAAGAAACTCGTTTAGGTACCTTCTTCTTATCCTGAAGTTATAATAATTAAGATGATGCGAAAAGGGCTCACAAAATGCAATGTGTATTATCCGTTATAATGTTAATTCTAAAATAATTTCTTGGCCATTATTGGTGCCCGTTTAGCATCATTATTATAATTATTACTTCAGAAAATTTAATGTCATTTTAACATTTTTATTCCTGTCTTGAAGCGTGAGGTTCAGGATAAGGGAACACCCACAGGGTAACACTTTGCATTCCCATGCCTACAAGTACGCCCAGATCCATATTTGTTTGTTTTTACTTTATCTATTCCATGTCAATTCAATACTTCCTCGGTTACAGACTCTCATGTCAGTGGCTTTATTTGTGATAGAATTTGTAATTAACAATCAAACCTACGTTAGTAAAAATTACTAGGTCAAATATACACACGCACTATTTTAGCGTTACGTATAAAGTATAAACTTAATGTTATGCTTAATTTTGTTCGTATGAAAATCATTGTTTTTATATTAAGAATCTGTGTATAGCTTCACTTCAAACTAATTAGGACACGACACTTCCACGATAGATTCTATTAACTGAAGAATATCATATCATAAGAGATTTCAAGGGAAAAAATTAAAACCTTAACACACTACCGTCCTTCTCCCAGGCGAATGAACCCGATTGGATCTGACTGCCAGAATGATTTATATTTTTCTATAACATGCATTTACTTTGATAGCAGTTCATATGTAGTTTGACATCGAAAAACTAGATAGGGGTCAATAGAAATTGGTTTTGATGTGGTATGAGGCTTTCGTTCAACAATCTAACTGGCATGCAAACGAACGAGAGATTGATCCAGCTATTGCTCGATTAGATCAAATAAACAATTTCATTAAAAAATGCACGCATAAAAAGCACAAATGTACTTGACTTTGTTATCATAAAATGTCGTTATCCGTACGCATTCGATAATGATCATTGCTATTTTACGTTTAACATTTTCTGACACAATTGTTTTAACAATAAAATTAAAAACAACTTCATACTGATTCTATGATAGCTAAAAGTGGCGATTTTCTCAGAAGTTTCTGATTACTACCTGTGTCGCAAGTCTCAGAAACATTCTCATCCGTACTAAAAAGTCGATGCCAAAGCTGACAACATGTTCGTCTATCAAGAAATCCAAAAACCTTAATAGCTTGAGAAAATCTGCATTTATGAGTGAAATTATAGCCGAGTTAGAGTTAATGTCTTGTTAGAGTTCTTGTTCGAAAATAGTTCTTATGTTACGATGCATAAACAACGACTCAATCCTTGGGGGATGAAGGTAATGTTTCAAGCATAGACAATTCTTCTCCATCGTTGCTGAGTGGACTTGTAAATATTTCATCGTCTTCTTCATCGTGAAACGATCGATCACGCGTTTCAGGTAAAAAATACACTGTACCGGCCATGACGAGAGCTAATGCTGCGTAGGCGAAACTTTTTGGTCGATCGTACTGTTGCCCAAAACGAGCTTCTATGACAGGTGTTAGAATAGCTCCTATGCGACCAAAAAATACGAAGACCCCATTTGCTAAACCACGCATTGATGTAGGAAAAAGTTCGGGAGCAAAGATCCATGCGAGACAAAGAGCCCCACTTATAGTTAATTTGCCTATTTGTGAAACGAAAATGTTGAGAATCGGATATGTTTTCATGCAAAACGGAATCAAAATAACACAGATTGATGTAGACATTGCAAACATCATGAGCGTATATCTTCTTCCTAGTCGAGTAGTAATTAAGACACCAGAAATCACCGTCCCAACACACTCAACCACAGCTCCACTAATTGTATTCCAGTAAGGGCTGACAATATCGTTCATGGCGGCAAGTCCAAACGAAATCTTGAAATAAACAATCATGGTAACAAAGCTGATAATACTGCTCATAGCAAATCGAGGCAAATATTGAAGGATCCCTTTGTTGCTTAAATTTGTCTTGATTTTCTCGTTTTTAACATTTGATCGCACATCTTGAAGTAAGTTTTGGTACTGTGGAAACCATTCATTATTAGATCGACCATTCGTAATAGCAATCTTGCGCAGGTACATCTCAAGTTCATCGTACTTTCTTTGACTGAAAAGCCAATAGGGTGACTCAGGTATAAAGTAGAGATAGGGTAGAGTTAGAGCGAAATACCCAATAAAAAACCATCTGAGAAGAAACCAATCTCGAGTAACATTAGCGAAGATGGTGATCAGAATTTCACCTAAAGCAAAACTAACTATGCCTAAATTTCCAGCAAAACTCGTGTGTACTGATGATGTGAGCTCCATTAAAAGGAGAAAAGCCATAGAGTAGGCGTCGATTCCTAATATCAGTTGATTGATGAGTAGCAAAGTGAACCTGAAAACATCGGCAAAGGTCAGTAATACGATTTCATTCAGAGATATTTGATACGTGCTTGATATTTATCGTAGTCGCGACGTATTGAATCAGTATTTGAGCGAAGAGACTGACAATAACAAGTACCGTATTTAATACTTGAATCAGTTTTCTTCGTCCAATACGGTCACCAATCCATCCGGTAATAATGACGAAGAATCTACCAAATAATATGGGGATTTATTTATGAACCCTTCCTGGAATGTTCGCTCGTTTGTTGATAGAAACTTCATTCAGATTAGAGCTAATGTGAGTAGCGATCTCTCTTTTTGTTTCATTCTTTATGATATGAATGTTAAATAAACGACGCTATTATTCTCTTGGATTTTCGTCTCGGTAATTTACATTCTAGAGTGAAAAATAAACCATGAAACAACGGAATACTGTTGAGCTTGAAAACTGCTGGCTATTACCTATCATGTGCATCGAATTCCAGTAAGAAGCAATCGAAAACTTATAGGCGTTCTCTCATATTTTTCTTGTTTTGGTAACGCATTAGAACTCAATAATCAAGGAGGATCTTTTCCGAAATTGATTTTGTCGAAATCTTTGTAATGTGAATTTCTAGAAAGGTTAAAATGCTCGTATGCAATAGAAAAGCAGTCGAAAGAGTTCTTAGTACCCGCCAATCTGGTATAGAGTTGATAGCCACGTTCTCTTCACTGCATGGTCACACACATAATTGCTATCTTCTGTGAATGTTCTTCCAAAGACACTGCGATCGTAGACAAACTCGTTGCAATTCGATCCATTGATATAGTGACATTTCGATGACGATGAGATCCATTCAACAACAAGAAATTTATGTGTGGCATTGATAGAGTTAAAGCCATCATAGCCGAATGGCCACACATGCGACGGAAGTTGACAACGAAATGAGGGTTCAGCAACTCCAAATGCGTAGTAGTAAGTCACCATACCACTGAAAATAGTAGTCAAATTGATAAAGATGTAATGGATTATTTGATATCGCCCAAAGTCTCCACATCGCTTCAGAACTTCCTCTAAAGAGATATTACGTCCCATAGCAGTCTTACGGTTTATTATTAGCAATAAAGCATCGAGAAAGACGTTTATGTTGTCGTTATCAGAGCACCTGGGCTAACACATTCTATAGTATCAGATGACGTCCGACTCTTTCTCGTCACCGTTTTGTATATTCATTCGTTCTTCCATTTATTTTGACTAAGCAAACCGTGTATTTCAGAGAATCGGATAAAAAAACAGAATCATTCTTGAAATTTGATCTTCGAAGAAATTGATTTTTCTCAAGTAATTATTTGCTGTATGCTGTGCAATTGTTTCATGAAAATTCTAAACACTGTCCGATGAAGGAACATTCATGTAACTAAGTTTTGTTGGGTTTATGTGATTAACGCAACTTAAGTACATTCTTCCTTTCAGATGCTGCTCATGGACTTCCGTTTTTTTCTTATTCCTTTTAGGATCTGCTCCATGGTATGATAGGATTTGATACCATGACAGATAAATAGTCTTGATTTTGAAGAGTAACATATTTACCAAGTAAAACCGATTAAATTTGTTTTTCAATTCAGAAACCTTGAAACAAACGTACGGATAGATGTTCTTTCATCAATGATGATAAGATTGAATCTGAAACTAATTGTATACGTAACGACCTTGGCAGCATTACGTTTTCTACGAAAAATGTTATTTCACGACCGTAGAGTGAACTAAACGACAATTTCTTCTCCTGGTACACAACAAAATTAATTTTCGATTCAGTAGGTTGCTACTCGTTTTCTGAACGTTCGATTCAAAATGAGTCTTGTATAGTGTGTTTCATAGTATAAAAATAGTCAAATCGCATTAATGTCTGAAACTTAAGTTTGTAATCAAATCATCTTTTCCACCAGGCTACTTCTATGACAGATAGCATTACTAATAGAGGATGTTTTTCGATCTATCCCGACTTTTTTTACTCGTTTATTCTTTTTAAATTGTTTCGGAAAATGTTATTTAGCATTTAGGATATCATTTTCCAATCGCATTGTGTGTTTTATAGTCAGCAACGTAATCGGCTATTCTTTCAAATGAAATACACTTGAAAAAAAATGCAACTATTCTAAAGCATTGAATCAATTTTGTCCATGAATCCAATTCAAAATGTAGGAATTCGCGTTAAGAGCGACCGATAAATGTAGATGATCTAAATTAATTCCTAATTTGATTTCACAGATGAAATAAATTTTTTTACATGATTGTTCTATGGAATCGTTCAAAACTCATTACTCACTTCAATGAAAACTGAACGTTCCATTAATTGAGCAACTGATTCGGATCATTTGGATTTCACCTATCGATGTTAGATATTGTTGACTCTCCGGATTATAAATCAGAACGCAGAATATACTTACTTTTTTCATCCAAAGTTTTTTTAGGCCAACAAAAATAGTATAATACTGGCAAACAAAATTAAAATCTATAACACTTGAAGCAATAGTCTCTGGTAATTGAGAACGATAACCATTGTTCGTCACAAAAATATATAGATAATAATTAACGTGGAGAACATTAATTATACACGATAGGCATCTCGTTATGCCAAATGAATTGCTTGAAATATTTTCTTTTCTGCAAATGACAAAAGTGAACCATATCACCAACACTGGTCAAATATTTCTTTGATTGATGGCTTCACGTATCTATATTACACTTGTTTTTTCTAGTTAGAAATAATGCTTGATGATCAAATCAAGTATTATGCATGCATACTTCTTCGTAATGCATTTTCTAGTGGCAAGCAAATATTCTAAGTGTAACGCTGCTACAAGCGTTATTTGAGAAATATTTTCGGAATTCGAATAAAACAGACTCATCGTTGTTGACAAGTCATGAAAACAAAACTACGTTATAATGAAAAAAATCATAATTGATAAACATTCAATATTCATCAATATTTCTCTTGATTGAATAACGCGAATAAATATCTGCTATGTCTAATGGAGTGTAGTTGCTGGTTAAAACATTAATATTTCTTTTTCTTAGGTTTCCTCATCGAAAATACGAGTCCATACTAGAATCCCTTTGCTTTCGTCTTCTTTGTTTCTCTTTTTCCTTTCTCTACCTTTTTAATGCATAAGAGTTTCTGCCCTCGCCAGTAACGATAAAACGCTTTGTAAGTTTTGTGTTGACATTCATTTAGTAACTAACGTATTCATCCCGTCGTTATTTTGCTGATCGGAACATTTTTACCAATTTGGCTTGAAAAAACACATAAGCAAACGATACATCTGATGAGTACTATCGGATCATCATTATCACATACGAATGCTACTAAAAAGAAGCCAAGATGCAGATCCAGAAAACTGTCATTTACAGACGATGATACTAATCATGAAGATTTCTCACTTGTTTGGCTTGATGAAAATAGAGATCAAAGTAAAATTGAATGTAAATTACGTTCTATTATAAATTACATGAAGTTATTTCAAAATGTAGAACGATGTGTTAAATATATTCTCTCTATTGGATCAGAAAAAATTTTTTTGATTGTATCAGATAAATTTTTTAGAACTGTTATTACTCGTGTTCACAATTATCATCAAATTGAACATATTTACATCTACTCTCATCGTCCAATGACGGTAGATGAATCATCATTTGAAATTTATCCAAAATTGAGTGGTATTTTCACCGACAGTGAATTATTGATAGAAAAATTGAAAGGAGATCATCGTTTATCGTCTCGTAATCTATGCGCGACAAGCGTTTTAACATTAGAACAATCCATGACAGATGTCGATTTGAACAGTTCGATTAAGAATTGGTTTCCACTATTAATTGAAACAGTTATTCTAACATCTCAATCAGATTCGATGAAAAAGTATTTATTGAATACATGTGAACTCGACTATATTAATAATGAATCGGAACAAAAATCGATTGAAGATTTTCATCAAAACTATAGATCAACAGAAGTTCTAATGTGGTACAACAAACCGGATTGTTTTATTAACCGTTTGTTAAACAAAGCATTGCGTTCAGAAGATATTGTTACGTTGTTTAAATTCAGATTTTTTCTTTCTGATATGAATCATCAATTGGCGAGGCTTCATTTAAATTCGATCGATCAATTACCAGTCGAACAAAAAGAATGGAATTTTTATCGTGGGCAAGGTATTAGTTGTGAAGAATTGAATAAAATGAGAAGTAACGTTGGCAAGTTAATGTCCATTCATCATTATACTTTAGCGACAACCAATTATGAAACAGCGATCGCATTCGCTGAAAATGTTCAACGAAATCTATTTGTTGAGTCGATCGTTTTCGAAATAGTCGTCAGTCGATCAGTTGCAAAATTCACCAAACCATTTGCTGTAATCAGCGAAGATAAAGATGACAAAGAAGTTCTCTTTTCAGCAGGTACAGTCTTTCAAAACATATCTATTGAAAAACTTGATACAGTATGGCATCTTAAATTGAAATTAATAAATGAAAAACAAGTCAAAGAGAAAAATCAAATCAATACATTACTAAACCGTGATACTGAACGAACGTCATCATTTACATCGGTGGGTTATTTTCTTTGGAAAATAGGCAAATATGATGAGGCCGAACAAATTTTTGCTATTCTATTCGAGGAATTACGCTCGTTAGATCACAAAGAAATCGCTCGTATCTATAATGATATTGGATCTTTGTATTCTGAACGTGGTTATTATAACGAAGCATTTGACTACTTTGAAAAATCACTTAAACATGCAAGAAAAAATCAATTGCCCAACGTTTCTCTGATTGCTTCATTATTGAACAATATTGGATTTATATTGGCCAATAAAAAAAATAATGAAATGGCTTTAAAATACTATAAACAAGCACTACAGATGCTAATTGAGATCAAGCAGCCGAAGTCGAACGATCTAGCTGATATTGCCACAACCTATTCAAATATCGGGTGTGTATATGCGGATATGCGTTTATTCTCACAGTCATTAATTAATCTTGAAAAAGCTTTGGATATTCGACTCAAACAGTTGCCTGAAGATCATCCAGATATTGGGCAATCTTATAATCATCTTGGGTACGTTTATTTTGTTCAAGGTCATGTCAAAAAAGCATTAAAAACATACTATACAGCGCTTGTTATCACTCTTAAAACACTGACTGGCAATCATCAAGATCTTATAAAAATATATCGCAACATCGGTGCAGCTCAGTTTAGTGAACATAACTATCAACTAGCTATTGAATATTATGAAAAGGCCATTGAGATCAGTACTACTACATTGGCAAGTGATCATCCCATTTTCGTACAAATATTTCAAAGTATGGCATGCGTATATAAGTCGACAAAAGATCACGCTATGGTGCTTAAATACTATCGAAAAGCTTTAGATATCGAGAAGACTCGTCCGAAACAGAATCATGCACTACTTTTTGAACTCTACGCCCATGTTGCTAGTAGCTATGAACTCATCAGTAAGCATTCCATGGCGCTCAATCATTATAAAGTAGGTCTTGAGCATGGCTTTAAAATGAAACATCAAAATTATTCGCGCATACATACAGTGCAAGGTGCCATTCTCAGATGTGTAAATCGTATAGAACAAATGCCAGCAAAACATAGAAGAAAAACAATGAAATGAAATAATTCAATACGAAAATTCGATATAAACGAGTAATGATGATACTTGAAAAAACAAAAAGCGTTGTATATAACAGTATTCGAATCAGTTTTGGAATGCTTTCCCTATATATTTGAGATAATTCTTGAATAATATCCAGCTAACATCAATAAAAAATATTTCATTGTTTTTATTACCAAGAATGAGTAACTAGATAGTACCAAACAATCGTAGTAAAAAAAAATGTTTGTGACTCGTTCGTATTCGAGAAATTTGGAATGATGTAAAACTGAATGATCACGAAAAGATTCAGAATATTATAAATATATAAGGAAATAACAATAAGATGGTGCACAAGATAGACAGATCTTCGAATTCGTTTTCGTGTCATCTTAGCAATGCTCTATCAATGCATGATTTATTCAAACATATTCGAGCACGTATGAGATTGATAAAAACATGGTAAAAATATCAACAATCATAAACAACATAAAAAGTGACGTTTTGAAGTGATTGAAAGCAACTTTTTTTGCGATGAAAATTCTATTCTCTCCGAGCTTATGACTTTCTACCAGCCTATTTGATGTGATTTTTTAAATAAAAACGTCGGATTTGGGGATTAAACTCAGTGTGTGCTTCAATAAGTTTGGATATGCGGGTATCGGTATGAAGCCGAAGTGTTCCATACCAAACGATATTTTTCTTACGTGTGTAATGAAATCTAGAAAGAACACTTTCTAATCTGATCTATAATGAAAAAGTCATCCATATAAATTCCTATCAACACAATTTTCAGAACCATTCTAATTCTGCTTTATAATGCGAGCGTGTTAAGTCACTGACATACTAAAAAAAAGATACTAGTTAATTTTTATTGAATTTTTGTGATCTCCTTTCTTGAATTACTGATAGTTTCTTTAATAAACTTACCGAGAAAACAACAAAATAGTCTGCAATGATCTAATTTATACGAGTTTTCTAATTCAAGTAGAAGATTACATAAGTCTGAGAGTAAATCATCAGTTTTTATCATGACTCAAATACATTTCCATAATTGCAAAGAAACAACATTAAACTACCATAGTAATAATAATGTCACATCATGTTTTAAGTTCATGAAGACAGATGCTCATTTTCATATGGTTACGTTTAAATATAAGTCTGGAATACCTGTTGGGAGAATCACTTACTCGTCGACCTTGTATGAATTCAGCTGCTTTCTTTGTCCAGTTAACGTAAATATTGCGTGTCGGTTGAAAGAATCAAATTATGCATAGAATATCACTTTCGAGAGGCATCGTTTCAAAACTAGGACAACCGTAAATTCTGTAAATCCTTTAAGTGAAATAGAACACTAAAAAGAATGGTTGCGAATGATAGAAAACTGAAGAAGCTAACAATTTCTTGATCTATTTTATCCAAGCAGTAGTTGAAAAGAAACACATAGTAACAAATAATCCGCTTCACGTTTTTTCTGAGAAATGTTGATATAGCTGAACTAATTTGGATGGTGTCTCAATCATAATGATAGATTTTTTTTGGTATTATTAAATAGTACATGCGAAATATGGAATAGTATGAATGGTGTAATCACGGTAAAAATCCTAGAATTACATGGAATATATTGACCGGGAATATTAAAAAGGGCTAAGATAATGCTAGTCACACTTTTACGGATTCTAAAACAAATATCTAAATATATACAGTCGCATCCATAATAACTTCGCGAGAACATGTAGTCCCACCTTATTCTACACATCATAAACTATAACCGAACTAAAATGAAGTAATAACTCTACGTGTGTTAATAGGTAAACGTAATCATTTGATTGACAAAATAAATTATTGTGTTATTTTTTATTTATATTTGCATCTTAGTGAAAAAAATCGCATGCCATAAATCTTGATCAATCGGATGATAATAATAATAATAGTATTGTGTAGTAATGCAGTATTCAAAATTTGAACAACCTTTAGCCTTTTTAAATGAAAATTACAGCGCTGTCTTCTGTGTGCTTGATGCAATTTTCATCCTCTATTTAATTAAATACTTTTTCTTTCCATGTTATGTACGTATATTTACACATGATGAAGTTTCTTCTCTCCTTTTGAATATTTTTCATCCTTGAAAATCGATTAAAGAAGTAGAGAGAGAGAGAGTAGACTTTATTAAAAGCAAAAAACGAATTCATTGTTATAAAGTGTCACATGAGAACTCAATTCTTTAAACGACAGAAGTGTGATATATAAAAAAAAACAGCTGAGATAACAATGAATGCATTTCGTCAATAGTACTATCTCTTTATCTGGGTCATTCTATTGACATGGGTTGAATAGATGTGATACGAGTTGTTGATCTCTCTTCATATTGAATAAAATTTCTTATTTAGCTTCTTAAACTTGTAAAATCTAATTCTTATCCATTCGCATCTTTTTATTTTATCATTGAATATGAATTTCAACAAGTAACAGTGTTGTTTCAAAAATTCATTCAGAATTCAAAACTTTATATTACGGACGATTTCGTTCTAGTTATAGGACACGAACTAGACAACGTAGAATCATAGTATTTTAAAGAAAATCAAGCTCAACTATGATTTTACTTAAATTTACCACTTATATCGAGAATAGATGATCTCAAGTATAAGATCGGTAACTGCATCACATTGAATCGTATAATAGCAAATTCATGAAGAATGCAGTTGAATCTTATGTGTACGATTTTAAATAATTTAACATCATTCATACACGTCCGTTATTAGATGTTTTCTTACTTCAGCCAATACAAAAGTCAAATTTTCATACTGTTAAAGCTTCTGAATTCAATTTCTTTTGTATCAAAGTTGACTTTATCTTGTTTTTAAAAGTACTTTTCATTTTGAAATAATGAACCATGATTTATTAATGTCATTCCTACATGTAAATCAGTATAATAAATGAATAGGTTATTTTCGTTGATCTTCAGATGAATATACGTGTTTTTGATCGAGTTCAGCCATCGTCATCGACGATTTCCGGTCATTATTTTCCTAATCGAACACCTTTACAATCATGTCCATTTCAAAGACTTCCCCCGGGTTCGATAGCTCCCGAAGGTTGGCTCAAAGTTCAATTAAAAATGCAATTGACGAGTCTCAATGGTCGATTAACTGATATATCGGATTATTTAATCTACGATGAATGTGGTTGGATAGATCCAAAGAAATTAGCTTGGGAAGAAATGCCTTACTGGCTACGTGGTTTTGCCGATCTTGCTTTTGTAACAGGTGACACTGATGCTTTAAAAGTAGCGCAACGTTGGATCGATGGTATTCTTAAAAGTCAACAGGCGGACGGTTGGTTTGGTCCAAATATTCTTCGATATTCACTTGAAGGTACACCTGATTTGTGGCCTGCTATGTTATTAATTAATGTTCTTCGATCATATTATGAATATTCGACTGATAACCGTGTGATAGAATTTCTTCTTAAATATTTTCAATTCGTCGATAAACAATCATATCAAGTATTTAAAAAAGGTTGGGGTTATACACGATGGTCTGATAATATCGATTCGATTATTTGGTTATATAATCGAACAAATGATACGAATTGGTTAATTGATTTAATTCATAAAATTCATTTGAATTCAGCTAATTGGATGGATTCTTTTCCGACACAACATAATGTGAATATAGCGCAAGGATTTCGTGAACCAGCCGTTTATTCGTTTGCTGTGAATCCCTATGATCCACGTTTTGTTCAAGCTACTTATAACAATTATGAACAAGTTATGAATCAATTTGGACAATTTCCTGGTGGAGGCTTTGCCGGTGATGAAAATTGTCGTCCTGGCTTTGGTGATCCACGACAAGGCTTTGAAACATGTGGCATTGTTGAATTTATGCATAGTTTTTCTATTCTCACTCGACTGACTGGCGATGGCAAATGGTCTGATCAATGTGAGATTCTCGCAATCAATTCTTTACCAGCTGCACTCGATCCTTTTCTAGCTCGTAGTACTCATTACATAACATGTGCAAACTCTATTGAATTAGATAACAAATTAAAAACCAGAGGGCAATTTCAGAATCTTTTCCCGATGTTAGCATACATGCCTGGAGTGTATCATTATCGTTGTTGTGCACATAATTATGGTTTTGGTTTTCCTTACTATGCCGAGGAATTATGGTTGGCAACATGGGATAATGGTTTGTGTGCAGCATTGTATAGCGCATGCCAAGTAACGGCACTGGTCGGTCCAGGAAGTGGAACTAAAGTAACTATTATTGAACAAACTAATTATCCGTTTGATGATACAGTTCAGTTTCGTTTTCAATTATCAGCTCCTATACAATTCAATTTATACTTACGTGTTCCTCAATGGTGCACACAATTAATTGAAATTTCCATTAATGAAGAAATCATTTTCAATGAAAAACTATCGAATAAAAACTCATTCGTAATGATCGATCGAACATGGACTAATGAGGATATTCTTGTCTACAGAATACCGATGACCGTTCGAATGAAAAATTGGCCTAAAAACAAGAATTCTGTTTCGCTCTCATGTGGACCTCTTTCATTTTCATTAGAAATTGATGAACAATGGAATCGTATTGGTGGCCACTATGATTGGCCAGAATACGAAGTATTGGCTAAGTCGCATTGGAACTATGGATTAATCTCAACATTGAATCAACCATTGCTTATTCGTCGTCGAAATAATAAAGACGATGATATCAATCCATTTACGCGTGAAAATGTACCTATGCAACTTCAAGTACGAGCTCGGCGCATTCCAAACTGGACTGCTGATGATCAAAATGTCGTCGGCCTATTGCCACAGTCACCAGTTGTAAGTTCAGAACCTGTTGAATTGATTAAATTGATACCGATGGGTGCAGCACGACTTCGTGTAACTGCTTTCCCAACTATTGATCAATGAATCTATTTATTTCTATATTGATCAACTCTTCCTTTTATTCTTCATTTCCGATTGATATTTGAAATAAAGGTTTTTTTTTCCATTTACCCCACTGACAGTTTGAATTCTTCAGAACAACTTTAACAGTCAGTTGCAATGAGGAAGTTCTTTAATTGAAGCGCACTCGAACTAACTACATAATTCGGCTCAGAAAATCATGAAACACATTTGCATCTGTAAGATGGTACAAGAATTTTGAAAAGTAATAGGGTTGAAGTTGCATTTGATACGAATCATCATCTTATCACTCTTTAAACTGAGACAGTTGTCATTTTGTTTTAAAAATTGTCTTACGCAATCTGCTGAAAAATTAGATACATATGACTTGATTTCATCACCGTGGAGTATGAGACTTCAATCACGTATATGTCACAAGCATAATTTAAATGAGTAGGATCTTTTTGTATGACAATATCGTTCGATTCACTACATTTTCAGGAAACGGTCACTTAGAATGAAACGTTGAATTAGATGCAACACACATATGTACCATTCAGTGAGAAAACAAATGCGTAATACTCTCTTCTTTTCTCTTTCTCTTTCTTTGATCATTCAATGAACAACTGAATCATATGTTATAGTTCTTGATTGATCTTGAAGAATCAAATGATATGACATAGAGCTGAAATGCTTGTTTTGAAAGTTGTATTGCTGACATTTCTTTTCATTCTATCAAAATCCTACACCCAATGGATATTCACAGTAACACTCATGATGAAATCCACCGATAGCACGATTACAAAGTTCAATTTGAAATAGTCATCATACTGCATATGTATAAGTCTATCGATGCTCTACCCTTGGATTTGAGTAATGTTGACCCTACATAAGAACTCAATCACTATGTAGCCATATATGAGATAATGAGAGAATAATTTCCGAACTATTTTCTTCTACAATGGCTGTAAATTCTAGTGATGCAGTAAGTATGAGATTCATTTTCGATTTCTTCTATTGGTAATTGTCATAGAGGATGTAAAGCTATGGGAGATTTTCAGTACAAACAGCGCCCACTACTCTCTTCTTTACATCTACATAGTAAATAGTAGTGGCTCATTGAAGCCGTCCAATGCATGTATATGTTGATGAAACAAATGCAAGAGAACAGAGAGGAATGCCGTTTTATACGACCTTGTTTACCACTGTATGGTGGAAGTAATAACAGAATGAATCACAAAACGACACCAATGAAAAAACTTCACTTTCATGTCTTGATTCAATGTGCAAATGTCATCGTGTAAGAATCTTATTTTTTCTACTGTATTTGATTTTTCCGTTATTAAGATGTAATTACTACTGTTTGAAATTATAGAACTTATATTACTTATGAGAAATTTTGCCGTTTGATGAATATCTTAGCAATGCTAATAGTGGACATCACTATTAGACCGAACTTATAATTTTCAGGTACATTCAGAACATATCGTGTTACCAATGATGACTTTTGGAACTGTTTCGTGTTAATACAATATATTGCGTTCCGAATTGCAAGACACAATCAATCACTTGTGAAGTTATTACTTCTTTAGTCCAAAGTTATGTTCATGATTTTGGCATGTAATGGTATAGAAAAATATTTCCGATAAGATATGTTTGTCGACAAGTGATCAACTTAAATAATAGGCATTTCTCTTCATTCTGATTTCTAACCATAAACTAGGCAGCCTTTAGTGACGGAATATTGTGCAAGAGCGCATAAAGAGAAATGAAAAAAAAACAGCATTTCTTCTCTGCCACAACTAAGAGAACCTTGATTCTAGGCAAAAATATAGTAAAAGCCAATTTGTTTATTTGTATTGCAGTTGCATGCATAATTGATTCTCGTTATTGCGTTTAAATCTATGAATCACAGCACAGGAAAGCAGAAAAATATACATCCATTATTACAGCGTTAGCTAAATTAGTCGTCTTTGATTTTAATCCATTGCATTAAAACATATCGTATTCTCCAGTTTTTTTTCTCGTGCGAAACATACTCCCATAGGAAAGACAAGAGAAATATAACGTATTCATGAATAACTTGTTTTAAACTACTTTGCTCCTACTGTAAACACACACACATACTTGAGAAGTATGTATGATTCATAGGTATTGAATTCAAGTTGTTATCGAAAATAAAAACATGTCTCATTTTTCTATACTCTTCGGCATATGATAGCATTGATGAACATTCAACGTAGTTTGAAATTTATACTGATTGACTCAGTTTGGGAGTAATGAGTAGTTATTTTTCGAAAAAAGACATAAGTGTAAATTCTATGATAATGAAAGCAATAAGAAAAATAAATGCGACAATGTTTCTTGTTGATGCAGTTGCTGGGCACTTTGCTCATTCAATCTGATTACATACATATTGTTCATAAGATGTGAGAGTATATCTCACACAGTTTGTCCACCAAAGAACTGAAATATTCATTCGTGTCTATTTGATTCTAAGTTATTGATAAATAGTGTAAGAAGAAAAGAAAGAAAAGGAATTCGATATTTCACAAATCTCTCAAGATTTTTCTTCTTCTATCATCAGAGACACTCGATACTTAGATTATTCATGCCTCTACGTAATAGATTGATTAATGTTGTTCGTGTTTTTTTCTTTCATAAATCAAGCAAAAGTTAATCAACATCATGTTTCACGGAAATAATGTTTTGTACTTTTTCCTGCCTATATGATAGTTTCTATGCTTCTCAAATTAATATAATACGAGCATGTTATACCTGCTCGGATCCAGTGGTGTACATGAGTAAATCGATGAATCAGCTTTTCCTTTTCTACGTCACTTTGACTCGATGAAACGAAAAAATAAGAGACAATATTTTTCTTATGCATCGCAGTAGTATTGATTTCTGTGCCTCTGCTTTAAAGAAAGAATACTTTATGTGTCGTTTGTTTGATTCGTACGAGAGCACATCACATGGCGCACTTGTTTTTCTTCTTGTAAATAATTTTTTAGCAGAGCAGTATTTAATATGTGCCTCTGCGCCCTATTCAATGTGAAGTACTACAACTCGAATTTTTTACTCGCATCGAATACATATCCAATGCCCTATTTCATTGTTCGAGAAGATAAATCTATTAAATGGCATTGTCAAAAGTACTTTTTCCTTAATTGTAATCTATCAAATATTTTATTCGTAACTTAGAAATGTTGAAATGGAATAACATACCGCTACTTGGGTTATTTATTTCATCAATATATTTTCGTCGAGTAAGTGTAAGATCTTTTCTGCATTACTCGTCATGAATAAGAATGACAACTGTTTCGTCGACTTGGCTTTCCTTGTAGTTCAACTTTGTGAAAAGACAGATAAAACAAAAAGAAAATCACTATTTGACCAGTGACGAATTACAATAGAGCTATAGTTAGAAAAGAAAATAATATATGCTGACCCTCGGTTATCTTCAGTAAACGAAAGATTTCATTTTTATAAGTTTACCTGCGACCATCAGCGAATTACTATCGATCTTAAGTATGTATGTTTAAGACCGTAGAAATTTGTTTCGAATTTGAAGCAATCCAAGTGTCTAATGAACATCACATTGTGCTATTTTTTCATGTAAACAATGATACCAAAATCTAGGTGGTGTTTTCAAGATGTTATTTGCATTTAGACTTTTTTCCTTGCTGTATTCAGATAAGTATATGTCTAGATAGTATCATACTTCTGATTGGTGATCTAGTACATCATGTAATTAGATTATAGTCGACTATGAGAGTACTGAGAAATATTCGAGTCAATATAACACTGTATTTTAGACTTAGTTTTTTTTCTATCAAACATACGATGATTGCGCTCAGAAATATTCAGAAAAACGAGTTTTCAATCTATACACTATCAGATACTAATTAATCCTCTCATTTTTCAATAAGATCTATGCCGATAATAATTTACATGATCTGTTAAAATGTTTCTTCACTTTTCTTTTGCATATTCTAGATACGACTGTTGTCTACAAATACAGTCAAATTATATTAGTGATTGTTTGAATTATTTAGTTCATTGTTCATCATTTAAGTCAGCATGGGTCAGCAAGTATCATTGAGTAATGTGAACATCCCAAATTTACTTACTATAAATAATCAACAAGCCGATACGATCTTGTCTGACGCACGAATAGAAGATGTTCTTTTATTTTTACCATCGGATATCATCAATTCCATCAGTAAAACTTCAATATCATCCCAAGATCCGAATCTGAAGTTTTCGATTGAATTACCAATAACAAAACAAACATTAGCGAAGCAAATTCGAACTGATCTATCATTACTAACCAAGTCATCTGGCTTAGATGAATTCAATACGTCAATGGCAGAAATCATTCGAAAAATGTTCGATCATATTACGACATCAAATACAAGTCTACAAAATGACATTCAATCGATTCTTGATAAACAGCAACTACTGAAAAAGTCTCATGCTGAAAAACTGAAAGACGATGAAAATGCAATGACTTCAATTTTTGCTCAAACATATACCGATTGTACAAACACAGAGAACGCATCGAATGAAAATCAAACTGACACGAATTCAATTAACCAAACGCGATTAAAACAGTTTCAAGCTGAACAACTCTCATCTTTTGCTGTTCAATCGTTAATATCGATGCTACTCATGCTACTCAAGTCGATAGAAAAATACGATTCCACTATTGTTCATCAACTGCTCAATTTGGCAAATCAACTTGTCGAACAGATTCCATTGAACTATCTTTCATCTGATGTTTATAAAAGATCAAGCAATATGTTTAAATCTTTAAAACCGTTGAACCAATATATCACTGATTTGTCAACGAAAAGTGAAATCGATCCTATAACTGCCAATCGAGCCATCACAATTTTGTTAAACTTTTCCATTATAAAAGCATCATTCAAAGATATTCTACCAATAATAAGACAGTTAATCTTTAATACAACTGACATTTACGACATAAGAAAAGTACTCATAGAATTAAACAAAGATCTAACAAAAATAATGGATCAGTACCAAAACGAAAAGCAAACAGCAACTATATCACAGAACGGTACAGAAACTCATATGGAATCTAAGGAACAAAACAAGATAGGTGAGTAGAATCCTACGCAGCATTACATACAACAAGATATTGAGTTCTATTGAATCTTCGATAGACACTTTCACTCATATTCATGTATTTTCTATTGAGAGAAAAAAACTTAAAGCCATTTGTGTACTACGAATGGAAAGTATTCAGATCATTGAGTCTACTTTCCTATATAGCAGTATGCAAGGTTTTAAATTAGAAACAAACTTTCGAGTAACATAAATGAACAACTGGTAGAGTTATATGTTCGATACTAATCGTCTGTTAGAGCAGCTATCGTAGAATATAGATTTCTGCCTAGTGAAGTTTTATAAAGTCCAATATCTTCATGACTACTATTAATTAGTGTCAGATTTGCAAAGAAACTGATCATCTCTTGAAACATGAGACTTAATATTGTCCAGATATTGCTTTGATGACCATCCGTATAATGATGACTTGTTCTGAATACAATTTTGTTCTAGAAACAGACATATCCGATGAAAAAAAATCCAACACTGAATGCATTCTTTCGGCTACATTACAATATTTGAAATTACATGACGCATTTCCAAGTACACAATTGATAGCACTCGACGAGAAGAAATTCACTGGTCAATACATATCTACAATATTACTTGCTCATATCGATGTACACAATAAACTTCATGCTAAATCCCAATTCGAATGTGGTTCTCTGCATGGTTCGTTCTCATTCGAACTCGAATCAGAAACATTCAAATATTTATATGAAATAATCGAACAAATAACAGCTATGTCACTGTCATCGATCGATAATCTTGGATATGTTTTAAACATTTGTTTACGATTGTTCACCACACATTTACAATCTTTAATCGCTTCTAATATGGATAATTTTCATGAGTTTTTGGACGAAAATGACATCGAAAAATGGTTCATATTGATATCTCGATTGGCCGTTGATGACCAGTGCGAAGATAGAAAGAAAGAAGCATCTAACGCTTTAATATATTTGATCGAAAAACGAAGATCATTTGGTCAAATGCTAACATTTATTCATACAACTATCATGGAAAATAAACATCCAATATTAATTGACCTAATGTTTAATAAATTAAATCAACATGTATTCATTCATAAATGGATACAAAATCTTTGTGCTGACGATGATGCTCAAGATAAAACTTTAGCATATAAGGTCTTGCATTCGTTTATAGATATTGTCTTAAAACAAAGTTCAATTGATGTTGAAAAAGTCAACCATATACGTACGATCATAGTTATGTTTCAAGAATTACTATTAATATGCATAAATAATCAGCCGACCGACGTCTCTGATGAACTCGAGTCATCCGCTCTATCAACATTAGGTGTCGAATATTCGACGCATGTGATCAAATACTGTTTCCAACAAGACGTTCAATGTATTCTACTAGAGCCACTCCTTCTTGGTCTGTGCACTCTAACTGAATCAAAATTTAATTTTTCTATTATACAACCAATGTTTGCTGCTCTCCTACCGCCATTTGCTGAATACTTACTACAAACAACCATCAACATCGATGATAAGACACGGTATATAGTTTTGTGGCTATTAGGAAAGATGTGTCATCGACTACTTATCGGTCCACAACAGAGTCCATTGGAGAAGAAATATAGCACAACATTAAAATTACCCGTATTTTCAGGTGGATATGATAGCCTAGCTAATGATAGCAATGCATATTTAAAGAATTTATTTCAATCTGATTTAACAAGTTATAGTCGATTTGTATTACCATGTCGACGACAACAATCGATATTAGACGGTGATTTTTTACTTTCCGTGTATAAGAATGTTGGTCAGGGTGCACAATTAATAACAAAAATGAAATTATTCACTCGACATAAGCAACGCGTCTTACAACAATCGATTGAATCGAATGCTAATGATGCATGTGCTGCTGTATTTGCAGTCTATCTCAAACACTATCGTCGTGTTGATCTAGCTCAACATGAAGTAACACAGCCGACCGATCAAAAGCCACATGCTAAACTTCTCTCACTTTTCGAATATGCTTGTCAAGTACGAACTATTTTCGCTACGACGAAAGCTCAAGGTGGTGATTGCTATGAACTTTATGAAAGAATTAAGAGCGATACATTACTATTACTTGTATCTGTCCAAGAAAGTTCTTTCGTTTCAACCGTCAAAGAAGATTTCTCTTTGTCAATTGCTAATGCGAAAGAATTAACATTAGAACGACAAAAATCACATTGGACAAAAGCAAAATATATTATTCGACTACTTCGAAATACATTGAATGCTTGTGTAAGATTGAAATATTTGATGTTGACAAAGAAACAAGCCGTTGAACAAAAGAAAGATTGCGAAAGTGTTATGCATCGAGCTATTGCCAGTTGTCTTTATGGTAATGATACAGCGAAATCTATGTCAACCAAAGAATTGCAAGTTCAATCTGATGAAGTTGTTAAATGTTTGATTCGACAATATCAACGAGCCATGACAAGATTGATTACATATCAATTTATCTATAGATTTATTGAACAAATTAGTATTATGAAAGACATGAATCGAACATTTTATATTCTACTTCTGAATTTGAAAGATAATACTTTAGATTGGCATTATCTTGAAAATATTCCTGCATCGAATAATCGATTGAAAGAAGATATTGGACATAGATATTATTCCATTGTCAAACAAATACTAACATTGTCTAATGAATCAACAATTGAATCCAACACGAAAGAAGTATTTATGTTCTACTTGTTCAATGTGATCAATTTTTCGTATGATTCAATGGATTTTTGTCATTTTAATCATTTTCAATTCATTCCTGAACTATTCGCTTCGCTGGTTAGTTTCGATTCAACGACTTCATCAGCAGTCATGTCAAAAGATATAAAACTTACTGCCTACAACTGGTTTCGTTTAACGGCTTTAAAACTATGTGAATGTATTGAAACGGAAGAATTGAGAACAGTACATTTTGGCAGTCGAAAATTTCATCAAATATTACAACAAGAATTCGAACTAATTTTTAATAAGTTAATTTTAACTGAACTCAAACTATTGCAAGAAAAGAAGTCGGCATCCATCGAAGATTGTAAAACTTCATCTTTTAAAAATACATCTGTAGGCTATTTTCTTGCATCGTCGACGTTCGATGTTGACGCTTGTATTAATCAATATTTGATGTTACTACTACGTTGTATTCATTTGTATGATTATATTCGAGTGCATTGTGCGACGATGGAATATATTCAACAACTATGGAATATCTATTGTCAGAATCAAAATATCAATACTCGTCTATTAGCCTTGAAACTTCTACGTGAACTACTCGTATCCTTACAAGATAACTCAAACGACGCAACATGTCGATGTTTTATGGAGAATCTATTAACAGAGATTTTATTTTCTATTGGTGAAAATTTCAATCTTTCGAAAACTCAAACATTAGATCAAGATATTATCATTGAATTGATCTATGTCTATCGCACGATCATGTCACAAAATTCATCGTGGCAAAAACCAGCAACGAAATTGTTCATTGATGCACTTGAAATATGTCATACTTTCAACTTAACATCCTTAGAATCTATTGAACAAAGACCCATGAATTTATTTCTTGCATCACTATGTATCCTAGGTGGTTATATTCGACCGTATTGTTTAGGATCACTCGTAGAAATCTATGAGATGGAAAAAACCATTCATGAATTCGAGCCGGGAACAATTATTGAAATAGATAAGCTTGCACTTGAATCGGACGCATCCGATGCTGCACCTTATCTCGTACAATATGCTGCCACAAATTTGACTCAACATATATCATTGAACCAATTACGTGTCATCAGTGATGTTCTACCTCCGAATTTGTCACTTTTACCAATCGACAATGCAGTAGACACTATTCTTGATACATTAGGTTCACTTGTACAAATCGATGTATCGACAACAGACTCATTGAAGTTATTGAAAATAAAACGTTCTGCCGTAACAGCACTGTATCTTGCATTAAATGACAAAACAATCGTTAGTGCTTTTATGCAAAAGCCTTATGTATCTGTTATTGCTAAACTAGCAATATCAATTGACGGCATCGATTCGATTCAGAGTGAAGGGCTAAATGATTTACGAGTGTTTGATCGAATACATCTAGAGCAATATAATTTAAGTTTAGATACATGTGAACAAAAAAAACAAATCGTGGACGATGAACCTGTCATCATTCATCATGGAAAAGGATGGAATCCGATGAAAATCAATCGAGATCCTGTTATTCTGCAAAATCTATCCGGAGCAGTCTCGACAATTGAAGAATGGAAACCAATCGCATTTAAAAATGAAATACAAAGTTATAGAAAGGGTAAAATTGGAACAGATGAATTTAATATTGTTGCTGTACCTCTGGATGATCGTCTACCACCATTGGAAGATTGCGGTAATAAACATAAATTCAAAGGACGAGTGAACATAACCGACGATAATGGAAACATTCGATATCCAAGTTTTATTCTTGGTGGTGTAGAATTAAACGAAGGCAGATGGTACTATTGTGTTAAGCTTCTACTGGGTGGTCCTGCACAAATTGGTTGGGCAACAAAAGGATTTCTGCCCGAACTAAATAGTTCAAAAGGCATTGGTGAGGATGAATATTCATGGGGATACGATGGATCACGAGGAGTCTGTTATCATAATCAAACTAGTAGTAATTTTGCTGATGAACATCGTTGGAATGCAGAAGACGTATGTGGGTGTGGTATTGAAATTGCCGGTGAAAATACGACTATAACATATTGGTTAAATGGTCAATTATTAGGTACAGCCTTGTCACATTCTGAAAATAACACTATTGAATCAGTCATCAAAACGAATTTTCTACCCCATGGAATCGGCACAACCTATTATCCTGGTGTTACTGTACAAGTTTACAGTAATGTAGCTAATACCGGTGCTTTTGAGTTTATATTTAATCCAGAGGATATGACTCGATGTCCTTTACCAAAAGGTTACAAACCGTTAATAATGCCGACATTGATGGTAATGGAAAATTTACTAGTAGCTTATCCATATAATGCCTACCTTGTTGGCGCTGATAGTCAAAATTATTTCTATACGCATCGGTGTCTGAAGAAGAACGATTCGGCTGATAAGACATCTACGTTGATTCGTGATTTTGTCAATGATCATCATCTCCAAGTTCCATTTAATCATGATATGATAACAACGGATCATCATTTATTAAAACTTTCTGAAGATGCCGATGGCTTCCCATTGTCAATTGATAATCACCCATCATTGACAATTAGTTTTGACTTTGAAATAACATGGCTTGACGACAAGGAAAATCATCCTGATGAACTTGATATAGTATTATTTAATTTAGAAAACGAGATGTATTCTATTCGAATATGCACAAATGATATGAATGACGCTTTTATTGATGAAACAATGAAATATCGACAACGTGTTGCTATTGAGTTTCAAACAAATGAACAAACAAAAGTCTACATCAATAATAACTATGAAACATTGAACTATTGCCATAAGTTCGATTCAACAATAGAATCAAAACTAAATCTACAACTTTTACCATATCTCAATGTTGAAATTCGAAATATTGGTGTTTGGACATATGCATTATCGGAGGAACATATTCGCCGTCTCTTTACATATAGTCTCTTTCATGTTGCAGTCAATTATCAAGAATTAAGTGAATATCGAAAACAAGTGAATACACTCAAATTTAAAGCAGAACAAAAATATTTCACAAATGAAATTCTTGTTCCATTCAATGAACTATTCACAGAAGATCTATGGGAAAGAAGAAAACGGCAAATCGATCATGATGAATCGATCTACTTTAAATCGATATTAGACACTAATGAATCAGCTGTTCAATTACTTGGTGATAAAACGTATCTAGTCTTAAATACTGCAGATCAAGTATGGTCAGAGTATACATTGATTCTTGATATTTTTATCCCTAGTTTTCCATCAACGAATGATTCGTCGAATGAAAAAGCTCGATTAGCATTGTTGACATTGGACACACAGTCAGAAATCTATATAACTCATACTGGTCATATTTGCCTGTCTGAAGAACATCAAAGTTCGTCAATAATGAAATTACAAGAGTATATTCGTGTACTCATATCTATTGAACAAAAATCTGTTCATATCTATGTCAACGGTTCGCTAGAACTCAATGTATCAGTTGCTGATAAGCAATTTGCAACGAAATCAAAACGTATTGATCTATTTCGACAGATAGATCAAGCCAAGACTACTAATATCAGTGATGATCAATTGCGGATTGAATGTCGATCAATAACGTTTTTGAATAAATCAACTCATATTCTTCGTCCGCAAATAGCTAAATTGATAGGATCAACTGAATATTCTTTAGATGAATTGATTGTACCACCTAGTTCGATTCTATCAGCAACTCTTATGGCCATCGGCTATAAAGAAGAATCAATTCAATATGTCATGAAAAAAAATAATACAACAAATATTCAGCTCATCGATACCATCCTACGAGAGCAGAGTCAAATTATAGAAGATGCACATGTACAAGAGCAACAACAGAAAAAACTCAACGTACTAGCACGTCTGAAGCCCTATGACGAAACTGAAACATTAGAACTATTAACAAAAATGAACAATACTACGAAAGAGGTGTCTATGAGTAGTATGCTACCTGAAAGTGATCATGATACGATAACTGAAAATGAATGGTATCATAAAACTGTGCAAGATTTAGGTATTCATGAGACATTTCTCGAATGGGCTCGAGATAAAAACGAAATAAGTTTAGTCACGAGCCGTAATTCTCGATACAAATTTTTTGATCTAACTAAACCAGATTTTGAAGAGACAACAAATGATAATCAATTATTGAAGAAAATGAAAAAATCTTTACAATATATACATCGACAGATATCACAAAAAACTTATATTCATCGACGTACAAACTGTGAATATGGACTGATAAGAATCTATGCACGTTATACAATATTGAATATGATAAAAGACTGGTGTAATGATGATCATTCAAGTTTACTTTCAATTACTCAATTCGGTGATTCTAATTTTATTGTAACATTATTACGATTTATGGATTTTCATCATACATGTTCACGTACGCATATCGATGAAAATCTAGATCGGATGCATTTATTGACGAACTCCATATTAAAGTGTGAAATACGAGAATTATTGAAATCCTTGACGCATGAACAAATCAACGAAGAGATATTACGTAGAAAAACTCCGCTCTTCTATGTATTACAAAAACATGTTGTTGAAGAATTAATACATTTTCTTGCCGAGCCATCACTAATAGACAAGAACAATTATGATGATGAACATATTAATGAAAGAATGTTGATTAAACAATCTAATTTAGATTTTCTTCTCAAAATTATTCATCTATTTTTGGAATTGTTGAACGATTGTGAAATGAAAAAATATGATATTGACCTCAAGATTCAATTACTATTTCCACCATTATTCATCAAACTACTATTCGATCTATTTTTATTAGTAGGATCTCATCGAATTAAAATATTCATTCTCCATCTTTTTACTACGTAAGTTTATTGCCATGAATTCTTTCTATTTTATGAAAGACAATCTGAGAAGAATATTCACCAGTGTTATATATCACCAGTATTTAGGGTTTGCACTATTCGAGAGAGAATCGTTCAATGAATTAAATCACTTTTTGTCTGAGGTCATGTTTATCGAATGATTACTAACTAGTGAATTCTATTACCGATAGTTAAAACGTGTATCATCTACTAATCTCATGTTGAATGCACATCGATAGTACCTTGTTACTTTATAATAACTATTTTCTTATTACCAATCATGACGATGGAGAATCTTACATAGAACAAGTGACTCGTATAGGAAATAAGAACATGAATGATATTGTAATCAATTTTTTTTTCATTTCGTCAAATTAGATTGATTCAAGCAAGTGAAAATTTCAAACTTCACAATGATATTCAACATTTTCTTCTACAACTCTTTGTCGAATTAACAACAAATAAAGCATGTGTAAACTCTGTTTCATTAAAAAATTTACGCACAGCTACCATAGATCTAGCCTTTGCTCTATTCGAAAGACACAATGAATTGATGTCAACACTGAATGGATGTCCACCAGATGCAAATGATCTATCGATAATTCTCGATATAAATGCTGTTTTAACAAAAAAAACAACACAAGCTCAATGCTCTGATTTACTTTTGACTGAATCGAATGCATGTTTAGGTGAAAAACTTCCATTAACCAAAGACATGATCGATACGGCACATGTTCATTTTAATACGATGGGTGATAGGCAACTAATACAATTTTTGAATCAACATATTAATCTCGATTGGAATCCATTACCACACGAATCACTCACTCAATTAATCGAAAGTCTACCCACTGAATCGACTGCTGATGCTACTAAATATAGTTCTTTTACATGTTTATGTGATATACCTGCGGTGCATATACAAACGCGTGCTAAACTTTTCTATTTATTCAATATTTTCGTTGGCAAAGTCTTACGAATCATTGATCTAGACTTATTACCAGGCAGCAGTAGTCTAACGGATCAAATACGAGCAGCACGTAATAATATATTTCACACAACGAAATTTAACTTGTTCAAAGAAAGTTTGGATAGCACTGCATCTAGTGCAGGAACATCACAAGAAGAGTTAGAATTCGACACGATGAAAGCCAGTGTTGCTAATCATCCAGAAGATACAATGTTCTATCAAGCGTATAAACAATTATATTCTAAGGCATCTCTAACATTTCGACGAGGTGCTGAAGACAAAATTTGGACAGCTAAGTTTATTGGTATGCATAGTACTGATGCTGGTGGACCCTATCGAGATTCTATAACGCGCATGTGTACAGAAATTTGTAGTAATAAGCTTCCCTTGTTTATTATTTGTCCTAATGGCCGAGTGAACAATGGTTCCAATCGCGATCGATGGATTCCGAATGTTTTCCCACCACATCGACCAATACCGAATGAATATAAAAATCAATATCGTTTCATTGGGCAACTCATGGGCATGGCGATACGTACAAGACATTTGTTAGACATTCGTTTTCCAACTTTACTCTGGAAACAACTAGTACAAGAACCAGTAACAATCGAAGATATTGAAGCCATCGACACATCGAGTTTCACTATTATCAATGAAATGGAAGAAAATATTCAACAAGTAAAAAGTCTCATTGAATCTGACGGTGATAATGCAAACAACGATTGTGATTATTTATTCAACAGTATCATGAGTGAGCTTACGTTTGATGTTGTGAGTTCGTCAGGACAAACATATGAACTTATTCCCGGTGGTTCTCATATTCCTATTAACGCTACTAATTTTGAGGAGTATTGCACGAGTTATCGTCAATATCGTGTCAATGAATTTCATCGACAAATTGATTGTATTCGTCAAGGCTTATATAGTGTCGTGCCATCGTTATATTTAACAGTGTATACAGCTCAAGAATTAGAAGCAGCTGTTTGTGGCAAAGGTTATATTGATATTGAACTGTTAAAACGGCATACAAGCTACAGTGTTGACAGTGAAACTTCGCCCCATATCCAACGATTTTGGTCGGTTCTAAGTGACATGTTTAATGAAGAACAAAAAAAATTATTTTTAATATTCGTCTGGGGACGAAGTACATTACCGAATAGAGACGAAGACTTTTCCACGAATTTTACTATTGCTCGTCTCGATACAAGTGGCAATGTTGATGAAGCTCTTCCTAGTGAGTTGTACTTAAGTGTCGATAATCATTAAGTTCAGGGATAATTTCTTATTTATCTATGAGTGATTTTAGTAGAGAAACTGTTTAAATAATTCTACAGATTAACTACGAATCCGGTTACTACATTCATGATTGTGACAGATCCATTGAATAGTATTCTTTTTATAGAAGGATCGATTGATATTAAAAAAACAGCTATACATATATTCGTTTTCCTCTTATAGCCATATTGATTATGTTAAGTACATAACGAGAATTCGTGCAGTTTACATATATACCCACATATAGTAGAAGAGTCGCTAGTGCTTCGCAAACAATGCTTTATTGAACATCTTTCGATCTATAATTGTATTGTTTACCGTAAAACCCACACACTTATATAGTAAATCTGAAAAGAGAAAGACTCATCAAGAACTAGACTGTTGAAGATGCCGAGTTACACTAAGAAGGAAGAGAAAAATATGTGATAAAATAAGCAAAAGCGACAAGGATCGCAATAGACTAGGTTGACAGCGTCACAATGCTTTCATTTGTAGTTAAGTAATCAAATTAATACATCAATTTCTTTTTCAGAATCGCATACCTGCTTTTTTACGATCGATTTACCTCCATATTCAACAAAAGAAATTATGTATGAACGTTTAAATTATGCCATTACTTACTGTTCCAGTATTGATACTGACGGGACCTTGAATTGATTCCCTATAAATATTCATCGAGTACAATTCAAAATTCAAACCCTATACTGTACTCAAGTATTGTATCGAAAACCTATAAAAACATTGGTTGTGTATTTTGATATTTTTTTACGGCTGATTGACATAAACTAAATATTGCCTGCGATATTCGTCCATGAATTATGTATTTTTTCAAGTTTAATTTTAATATATTATAATAAAATAAATAATACCTGAAGAATAAATTTAATTATGTAAACGAGATTTATTTTTTGATGTGCATTTTGGTGGTAATTAGGAAAACTTTCTTCGACAGTATCTTTATAAGATCTATGAACGATCGGCAATAAAGTTCATGAACTTACTGCATATATCAATTGATCAACTTGGCTGTTCTCTACTCAAACTCCATGTAAATATGAGTACATAAATTCATTAAATGACAAATACGAACTATCAAATGGATCATCAATACTAAATCTCACGTCGATTGTCTTTATCCATTAATAATCTTGTAAATGATTTAATCATAGAAAAGGATATGTATGTAATAATCGAACTTGTGCAATTTTGTTCACGCTGCAGTAATTTCGTGATGAACAGCGTTTCATTTGAACATTGGTGGATTCTCCTGAAAAACGCCGAAATCCAAACTGTCGAAATAAAAATATCGAAAATAAAAATATCGAATCATAGAAATGTCGAAAATAAATATATCGAAGTGTGAAAATGTCGAATGAAAAATTGCTACTTTTCAAGATTAAGGAAATTAGACGTAGGATGAGAATATACATCCAGCAAAAAGAGAGATAGCACTAACGGTCGATAGGTCCAATGCGATACACTTTTAAATGTAAGTGGTCGGATACGTTACTGGTCAATAGAGTGGACAATGTTTTAATCTACATACAACTAAACAAAAAAAACCGAGGCATTATATATATAAATAGACACGATTGAATACATCATCATTAGGTAAAGCTGATAGTAGCCTATGATCAATGCAACAACAGAATGAAAAGTCGAATACAGAAAAACCACCCTAATATCTGGACTTTTATCAAACTGAAACAAAATGAAGAGCGAAAAGTTCATTGTATTACGATTCAATGGGGGACTGGCGCTTCAAGAAAAAAAAATGTTCGTACAACCCTTATTCGACATAGCATAAATACGATTTTTAATCGATACGAAACAAGTCTTATTAATTCATCTGATCTTCTGACTCGTTTATCATGCGTTGTTGCAAGAAAAATTAAATAAAAACTCATGCATTCAGTGCTGACTGATTTGCTTATGCTTTATTTGAAGGTTGTCATTTTTATCTAAGACATAATTTTACTGCTTTTAATACTAAAATAAATTCTTAACTAAGCATAACTACAATATGTTTTATTTTACTAGCTACATACATCTTTCGACGTTTTTATTTTCGATATTTTTATTTTCTATATTTTTCCTTTCGACATTTTGACTTTCGACCAAATTCAGGTTAACCCATTGATGGGGCTCGGAAGACTCCTTTTTTAATTTCTTCAGCATATATGAATTGCGATCATATTTCGGCACATACAAAGTTTAGAGAACGAGTTAAAGTTTCCAAAGTGTTACCCAATCGCCGACTTATAGAATTGCAGTTCTGTCGACTTAATGATACTGTGCTTCTGTTCACTCAGACTTAGAAATATCTTCAAACTGTACTACAATAAGATTTACGAATCTTTGACAAAATAAGGATAGAAGAGATATGTATCTCACTGTATACATAGAATAGTGGCGAGTTTTCATAATTCACTTCAATAATCATAACTAGCTACTGAATAATGGTGAAGAGTCATTATCACACCGAACAAGCTGCTGCCTAACATGAGCTGAAATGATGTTTTCCTTGTTGACCGTTGCTTTTCTTATTTCAATAGTTGCTCGTGGTGTTTATTTGAGTAAATAGGGTTCTTCTTCATCAAAAAAGTGTGCAGTTGATAAAGCAATCATCGGCGGTCCAGTTAGTTTACCAGAGAATGGTCAAGATATTCAACTAACATTTTTACCGTTGAATAATATCCACAAAAGAGTATCATCAGCCAATCAGGGGCAAAGAAGGTTTAGGATGTTTTGCTCACATGCATAGATTATTGCTAAGTGCAAATCCCAAAACTTCTCCTGTTGTAGCTAGTGCCTACGTGAATGTCAAAGGATTATGGTAATGAATGGGTTAGGTCTCGATTTCATAAACATGCAAGAATCATAAAATTGATTTCGATGAAATAGACATAAAACCATGTATAAATTAATCAATTTAAACATCGTAGATATCAAAACTAGAAATTGACACTGTTTATTTACCGATATAAGGTTTAAGAATCTATTCAAATAAACGATATGCTAGATTTATTCATAAATCTTCACTTATTCTTTTTGGTGAAGAAAATGTTTCAATCCATAATATAAGCTTGATGTGATGTTCTTTTTGAATTAGCTCATTTGCGTCTTGAAACTGACATTGAACTTCTTGAAAGCTTTCTGAAAATCGATCTATTTATTAATGAACACAAACATGTAGATTGTTCTCTGTTGAGAGATAACACACACCCTTCAATTCAGAAAGCTAACGCTCGTGCATTCAATGCTTTCTATTTGGATACACAGCAATTTCGTGTTCTTAGTAATCTTGAACTCGTCACACTTCGTGTAAATGGTGATGAAAAAGTATTTGGAATTGAAAACTATTGATTCAACTTAACCATTCAAGATTTCGTACAGAGATGAATATCATTCGAATCGAGCACTTTCATGTCCACTACTCTCAGCTGAACTAGATGGTCGTTATGCATAAATGAGAAAATGTTATTACACGTCCATCGAACTTCGCTTGCCAATCTATGATTCATGTGCAGCTTAAACGTAGTGCTATTATCAACATGCGATTATTTAATGAAAATGTAATTGAAGTAGCACAAATCAGAATGATGCGATCCATTCATATTTTAATACATATAATCAAAGACAAGAACAAAATAGACTATCTTGAAGTAGAAATGCACAATAATTGATGTTACATTTAATCATTTAAACTTTATTCTGTTAGTATGTCGATGTAAAAATGTGTATCGGGATTTTCTCTTCACAATAATTACATTTAGAATAGCATCCATATCCTATCAAGAATCGATGAGGATCATCAAATGTTTATCTACTACCAGTTAAAGGATCATCGATGATATCAATAGTCTATGAAAGGTGTACGACCATGCAGTTCACCCAAACGCTCAAGATAATCATACAATCGAAATAAGGATAGAATTACAGGAACTAAGCAATCAGAAATTGCGAACTCAGTTGATACTCAAGTGGATAATACAGAAGACTGCACCACGATTGAAAACTAATCTAAGCAATTGTATTATATTCTCTAATGTATGTTTTATAGCTAAACCAATCATCATGCCTTAATAAACGAACGAACTTTACAAAGTACACTATCTTCTTTTATTTGTCTTCGAAAGATAATCTACAATCGTCGGCATTACTGAATCAAGATGAAGATTGTCAACATAAAATAATTTCTTCAGTATTCCATGAACGATGGTGAAGAATACGACTGTTGACTTTGGATTAGTATTAGAAAAACTATGGTAGATATACTTGGGATTCTTTTCATCATTTACAACTGTATTTAACAAGCACTCACTAATATTCACATCACTATAGATGCGTTGATATAAGGTCAATAGAAGAAAGATTGCAGGGCATGTGTTTTCTTGTTTCTGGTTCATATTGATTTTCAGATCAAAACAACAATGGTGGTTGCAACTTTTGATAGTCTCTGCCATGAACATATTTTCGATATACATTTTTTCTAGTCAGACTATGATGGACTAAAAAACATAACATTTCGTTGTGCCGATGCTATGTTAAAGTTCATCTTTCATAATACAAAATATTGACAGAGTCAGCATGCGTGTGAGCTTCGATGTTTTCTTCTGCTTCAGATGCAGACCTTTTCCCGTTTTGCTTCTTGAGGAATGATCACAATAAATGTTAAACTGAATAGAGCGCAAGTGTTTCATGAATCATTATCAAACTGAAAGCTCCTTGCTAATCATCGTGAAAAATAGACTACATTTCAACTGCCAATACAATACATATCGAAAGATTTCATAATCATAATTCTGCTCTTTTTGTTAGATGTTTATCTAAACGAACATTATTTAAATCTATGTAGATAAGAAATAATTGTTTAGTGATGGCTGCTTGCTTGTCTATACCAAGTTGCCTGACAATCAAACCATGTGATATATTGAAGTAGTGCAAAATGAGAAAACCAAATCATGTAAGTGACCATTTTTACTCGTTCTTTCATTTCCAGTATCAGAACATTTCGTATCATACGTTTATGATTTGTTGACTTTGTCTCGCCAGCAATACCATTCGTTTTTGCTAGCTCGTCAGATTTCAGAACCCTTCTGTACTTTATTTATAAAAATGTAAACATCTATCTCTGTGTATGAAGTAAGAACACCGACATCTGAGTAAATTATCTACAATATATTTACATAATCATACGTTCACATTCGTGTCATAATGAAATTAATTGTATTCTTCTCATTAAACACTTTGCTGAAGTGAAAAGTACTCTTGGCGAGTGTGAAATATGCTCGTGACTGTTGTGCTTTTTGAAGAAGCTGAAACCATGGGTGTATGGCTATGGATGGCTTGTGAGTTGTAGTGTCAGTATTAGCCTTCTCTGTATTGATGCATACATCTATATCTGTTAAATGGTAGCGGTCATCTATATCATAGTTGAAGTGCGATGAATTTCTTACAGACAATTATGTAGATAAAGATAAATTTCGATTTTTCAATCATATCCCGTCAGTGTAGAAAAGAAAAGCAGTTCATTTTATGAATCACGATTCTTGATTGAAAAAAAACAGGTGAAAAATAATCGACAAAGTTTTGATATCAAACTTAAGAATACTTTTTGATGACGTTAAATTTTTGTACTCGATTATTTCCAAAATCAGAGACAAAGAGATTTCCATGTTTATCGAAGAGTATTCCTGCAGCACGTGTGAATTGATTCGGTTGCATTCCCCTGCCATTTCCACCAGCAATAGTTTTACCCTCTACTGCATCTTTTCGCCAGCGCGTGACCCGATGAATTTCACTATCTGCCAAGTACACACTGCCCCATTGATCAACAATTACTCCACCAGGGTAGTATGACTGTTTAAGTGATTCGCCTTCACCGTTACCACCTGCAACGACAATTCCTTCCTTAGCATTTCGTGTCCATTTCATCACACGATGATTGTAATAGTCCGACACGTACACCGAATAATCACGATCAACGAAGACAAAAGTAGGATAATTGAGCTGGTCGAGACGATAACCTTGTCCATTTCCACCAGCAACCACTGTTCCTTGAGTTTCTCCTAAACGCCAACGTCTGACTTCATGCTTCTCAATATCAGTAATGTAAACATTTCTGTTATCGTCCATCGTCAAACAGTTACAACTGATGTTCGAAATAATTGTTTCTCCACTGGTTGCATTTTGAAGAGACCATCTTACTACTCGTCGATTCTCTCGATCACAAATGATGAGACAATCGTTCTCTTTGTCAACAATGATATCAGTCGGGCAATTCAATTGATTACTATCACCACCAGCTCCGTTTCCACCGGCTACAACCTTTCCATTGGTTTCTCCCAATTTCCATTCAACAATACGATGATTCATAAAGTCAGCGACATAAAGTTTTTCATCATCAGTCAAAAATATACCTTGAGGATGATAAAGTTGATCTTGTTGATGTTCAACATCATGTCCTCCTGCCACAGTCAAACCATTCGTTGACCATTCGGTATTGATATTAATATCAGTAGTGCGCAATGGAACTAAATCACAATAATTGTAGACATCACATTTTTTACACTTGAAATAAACATCGCCAACATTAGATGATAACGTATTTAAGTGAATGCTTTGTCCTTTGGAAGGGGATATTTTCTTTGTTATATATCTCTGACGCAAACAAGGCATCAAGTTTGTTAATTCAAAAAACAAATATGATCTTTTTGTTCGAAATCTAAGACGAAACTGTGGATCACAACAAAAGGTTAATCAACAGTGCATAAATGAATCGTATCGCAACGAATATATGACAAAAATAAAGGAGTTTGAGATTTACTACAAAAATTTAGTGTCGCAGAAATTGCTTTCAAGAAAATGGCTAAGTGAGATACTTGTATGAATTGAGTATTATGAGTTTCACTATATTTTGAAGTTATACTTTTGTAATTTGATATCAAGTATGTTTACTATGTCGCGAAATTTAATCATTGTCTAGTTTACTTTTATTTTTGAAATCATAAAAAAGCATATGTTTACTTTAATATTATTAAGAGATCCCATTTTTGAAGGAAAAATATGATGAAGAAAATCTCTTTATAACTAACTATTGAAGTTTTACTGTGTTAGGACACTGATAGGGAATATGAATGATTTTTAACTAGCGACATAGTTTAGGATGCATAAAAAAATATTTCTTACATCGAGAAAATTCTGATGTAATAAACTGATATTTACTCATGAAAATTTCGTTTGATTTCATTTCAAGTTGTGAACATCGATGTACAAGTCCATTTATTTGTAATTGAAGAAGTTGATTGTCGTTTTGAATTCGTTCGAACTGTTCTGCCATTGAAATGAACTGACCAAGAATAGGTCTCATCAACTCGAATGTGCAACGTGCAACGTGTTCATTGAGTTGATCACGACAACCCATCCAAACGCATTTTAAATCAGCTGCTGTGCAAGTTACTTGTACTTTAGGACATAAACTATTGAAATGTTCATCGAAACTACTTCGTTGAATGTCTGTTTGATTACAGGTGTCACATTTGACTACAAGTTTATTAAGATAATCGACCATAGTAGGATTTGTAGGATGTAAGTCTATTGGACGAATTGGTCCATAACGACATAAGGGACATACCGGTTTGTCTTCCAACACTCTTTCGATGCCCGATCGACAAAATATGTGTTTACAAGATGATATTACTACGGGATCGATAAAAGGTTCAGCACAAATACTACATTTGACATCTGAATCGATGGATTCTTCATGGATGTAGCTGAAACCGCGTGTAAGTTGTACATGACACATAATAAATATTGTGTAAACTATGATTTTTTCCTCTTGTCCTCACACACACACCACCACCATCAATAGAAGTGACATGAATGAATGTGTTTCTTTCATGCTTCCTTTTTCTTTTCTTTTCTTTTCTTTTCTTTTGATTGTAAGCTGTACGTTGACTCATCAGGGATATAATCCAGATAAATCATCATACCACTAGTATAACTTGACAATGTTGAATCTTGTGTCAAGATTTTCCTACTTAGTTTTATATAGAATTTTCCTTCGAAAAGAAAAACGTTTCTACAACAGGGTGTACTTGTATCGTACATCACAGAAAGTACCTTTCGTAGTTAATGCTAGCCGCGTTTAAAGCTAGGTTACTTTGATCGATATCTTCAAAAGACGACAAAATGATAAATGATAAACTATTTTATGTAATTTCCAACACATTTAGATCAACGTTGAATTTTTGTATTATGGAGTGTCTCCAACAATACAATGAACTTTACATGAATAGAAAATATTTTTCGCGATGAATTTATGAATAAAATAATCCAAAACGTTTCGATCGGAATCTCGTTTATGAGCAATGCATTGATATTATGTCACAGGTAATTTCATATGGAACAGTTTAGTTGATTGTAAGTCAATTTTTTGTTACTGTGAAATTTATAACTTATTAGCTAATAATCTAAATATGATAATTCTTACCGTAGAAATTTCAGCATCAAGAGAAACCATTTCATGACTTCGACAATGTTTATTCAAATTTCACAATTTATACTCTAATGATGTGGCAAAAGAAACTGTAAAGCAAAGACATTTTTAGAGTGACTAATAACTTCGTTTTTGTGAGGCATCAGGCTAAACTAGAGGAATGTACTAAACAATTGTTTCGTCATGATTTTGTATTCTTTGTCTCCTAGCATCTATCATCGTACAACTCTCAATTATCAAAAATGACCTCATTTTGCAGAATCATATTACGACGAATACATATTTCTTACTTAAAAGGAAAATATGAGAAGAGTATGCATAGCAATTTGATTGATCAATTTATATACGATTGTAATTATTATGAAATAATATCCATTGCTTCAGATTGAATTGACTATTAGAGGATACTTTCATTCAGGTGACATGTATAAGACTATATTTCACAATTTACTTTTAAATAAACAATAAATACTTTAGTTTAGTTCTGTTGTTTTTGGTAAAAGAATAATTAATACAATTTGCAACTTATTCATATGATTACAGTAAAAAAAAATTTAGTCACTCAATGTTTTGTTTTTACAATCTATGTTTTATTGTTGTTGTTTGAATGCATTGATATCAGATATTGTCATTCGTGCCAAGTAAATACGATTCTCATCGTAAAAGACAAAACGTCATATTTACAGAAGTCTGACTCATAGTTTAGACAATTATAAAAACAACATGTACATCTGTATTTATTTCAAGTTTAACTACCTGTTGTTGTAAAATAGCAAAATACAAGTACATGCAATTTGTACCGTTTCATGCCAAACATAGCCAACATCAACGATTGCAACGACTCTGGCCAAGATCATTAGTTTTCTTCATAGGCATAGCTGAACTATTATTGACGGTTGTTATTATGGGCCTTGAATTTTGGAGTATGATGATAAATTTAAAATATTCATTCTTTTTCATCGGTTTTATTAGTTCGTTCTGTTTTGTCATAACTTCGATATCAACACTGATAGTTGGTAAGTGTTATTGTGAAATAATAATAGGTTGAACATGAACGATCAGTAGTTTCTTTTTCTTGGTTTTGTTCTCTAGTATGTTGTCGGCTAACGTCACTAGGTTGGGTAACGTACATTCTAATTGTACATATTCTTTCGATAGGTGCGTCTAGTGCACTATTGTTTTACGATGTTTTGTTCCTTCGCAATCCTTATACATGCTTATGGACAAATAACTTGTGCGATCAAGAATCATTAAACATTACATTCGTTGGTATTGTATTTGATGTTAGTACAAATATTCATTGGATTAAATTTACTTTAATAAAAATGCAAATAGCATGTGCTGCTTTCATGATCATGCTTGGTTCAATCTACATTGGTATTTATATCTATTCAATTATTCGAATTCATACAAGCACTAATGTGACTGATCCGCACACAAGAGTTGAACTTGGTCGTGTACCCGCACCACCTTCGCCGTATTGGCCACCACCTCCATCAAGAGAATTACCTTCGGCGTCTGAATTTTGAGGATCTTGTACAACAAAAAACACAGCACGTTTGTTTTGTTTTTGATAGTAAGATCTAAAATTATAGAGAAAAAAGTCAATTTGATTTAACTTATGTTTACTTCTTATATATATATATTATACAAGTAATACCCAAAGTTGTAACCATCTTTGTTCATTGTGAAAGCAGAAAAACAGTCATTTTGAACTACGCAATTTATGTATCGAGTGCATTTAATAGTCTTCCCAGGTCGAAGAATCCAGTGGCCAGGAATCCGGTCCGGATTTCATCGGGTTTTGTCGGAATCCGAAGAGAACTGATAGAGATCTGTGAAAAATTATTCGTATCCAGTCGGATTTTATATCGGATTCCGAGTCACTGGATTCCCAGTTACTTCCGATCGAATCCTGTAGGTATTAAGGCGACACGATAGGATCCGATTACTCACCTTCATTCTGGGTTAGCATTCACTATCTTCCACTTATGTATATCCATGCACGAGTATTCAGTACTACCACATGTTTTTGAATTGCTCTATATGACGTAGAGAACAATGATGCAAAATAGATCCATATGTTATCATGGAAATATTATGAATGTCTTAGTCACAAACTGAAACGAAGATTGATAATGAACCGTAACTATTGTGTTGAAAAAGGTTGGAATCTACTCAGAATCAAGTTTGTGATGTAAAATTAAAATATTAGTATCGGTATTGGACAGAAGAAATTTTTATTGAACGAGTAGAAGGTTTTTCCTAGTCTAAGAGTCAACTGTTTCTTTTCACAGATTCTTCCTATCATAATTGAAGAAAAGCAGCATGACTCACATTAGGAAATCTTCCATTGATTTACTAAGGGCAAACTATTTCAACTAATCACATGTGAAAAATAGTGAACATAATATACTCTTTTTTTGTTGACATAATTTTGAAAATGTCATTTGATTAACGAACTATTGAACCATTATGACTATACATATGTGATTTATAACAGGAAAAGTGCAGCAATCCTACTGATTATGATTTGTAAAATTTATAGTTATATTTATCAATACGAATGTTCATATATAAATAGGTTTTATTCATAATTAGAACGATCTTTTTCTGAATAAACACATCGTAGAATTTCAAGAACTGTTGAATTGAAGATCTTGGACTTTTAAATTTTGATGTTATTAGTTTTGATTCATTACTTTCAATTCAAAGATAAAAATAGAAATCATCAATTCATATGATCGGTCTAGACTAAACTAAGCAGCTGCTTTTTCCAATCATTGCATCGATCAAGGAAACAGTTTTAAAACAGTACAATATTGAGATTAATTCTCTCATATGTCTGTGTCCTCACGACGTTAGGTTGTCACTATATCACTCCTAATTTCGTCAAGCCCGTGAATGTATCGAGAAAAAAGTCATTCATATTTATAATATCGATTGAAATTCAGTGAAGATCTTGAGATGATCCTGATGATTGATTAAGGCATGATTCAAAACATTAGTTCGACTAATACTTCGATCAACAAATACTATCGGTGCATTATCATAATCGCAATGTTGAAACAAAATCTTTTAGATGAATACTTGTGTTCAAAATTTAATACAACCATTAAAATAGTCCAAACTCATCTTATAACCAGATCACTTAAGTTTGTAGTCTTCAATATGCTTAGCGTATTTCAAAAACAAATAGTTACCGACCAAGCTACAGTAAATGGTGGTTCGACACTTCCATAATTTCATTGTTCAAGTGGCCATAAAACTGCACACTTTATATAGTTTTTTCTATGATAATGCATTATTGAAAGTCGTTTCTCAATAAGTTAGTGCATAAGTCATTTTATTATAAGTTTAATGTGGAAAACAAATGAGAGTATGATAAAATATGCAAGCCTGTGTCTATATTGTTAAAATAGGTATTTACGAAATTTGCGATGAAATGATAACTATTGAATTCCAATGACCTGTTTTTCCTCTTCTCCTTGATGTAACTTGTACAAAGAGTGGATGAAGATGACGATAGTCGACACCATTTGATATCCCTAGATTACTAATATTCAAGAACGTGAACTCGACTGAAAGAAATTTTAACTTTGGTACGCTCATTATGAGTGTCTGTGCAAAATCGTGTAGAGTCCATCGATGTCTTGTGTTGAATTTTTTAACGATCAATCGCTCTAAATTGGGCATCATGTTAAGAAAATGAACGAGCCCGACCCATTCAACCGTTGGTCGAACATCGTAAGTAAATAAAGTCAATGTTGGTGATTGGTAACGAATAGCATTGAGTAGCGGTTTCCAATGGCCAACAGCACGAGTCTTCCTATGTACGAGATGAAAAGTAGTAAGAGCTGTGACTTGATCGGAAAATATAGACCGACAAAGACCAGCAGCATGTTTCAAACGCATGTTGGACAAATCAAGTGTTATCCTCTCGATGGTTGACATTGTCGTTGATGTCAATCGCACTGAACGTTGAAGAATAAGGGAGCGGAAATGTGAAAAAGTTGTTGCGATAGATATAGCTCGACTATCGTAAGGAACCGTAGCACTAACAATAGCCGAGCCAAAAAAAGACGTCGCAAGATGTTGTTGCTTGACGGTTGAGCGAATCTCAAAATTCATATTACGAAGAGAACTAAGAACATCATCGAAACGAGTATTGAGACCAAAAAAAGCTTGATAGATATCATTGGCAGTAAGATATGATTTCAATTCATGAAATATTTCATTTGGAAGATTCTCGAAAAGTGAGTTTTGTACCATTTAACAATTTCATATGATTTCACAAGAAATTACGTACATAAAATATATATGCTCTTTGTATGTTTTCATTTTCTCAGCTTCCGTTGCATCTATTCTATCGTGTTACCCTATGTCTAATATAGTTACTCATACTCTATTTGTCTTGCTGATATCGAACTAAAGATAAAAGTATATTTAACGATGGAAAAACAAGACTTTATGTAGTCTTACTATTTAAACAATGATCAAGTTTAAAATAAGTTTTTAGACGATCCATAAATAATCTGCAATTTTTATTATAAGTTTGTCTTTGTTGTGTTTTTTTTTCAATGTTTTTCTCATAAGTTTATTCACGACTATTCCTTTGGTGTAGCATAGGCTACTTAAATCTATTATTTACTACAAATAATCTTTCACAGAAATGATATTGATAAAGTAGGGTCAAACGTAGATAAGAACAAAAAGAAGTAACGACGAAGATGGCAACTCAAAGCTAAATCAAACTTTCTCGTATAGTGAATGATTCACAAACGCGAAATGCTATCATTTCTAGGGATGCACCGGTGAGAAAACGGTGAAGCTGGTAAGAATACGAAAAACCTACGATGAAGGCCGGTGCACTAGCATGGCTGGATTGTGTTAACAGAGAGTCGTCTGAATCATATAAGAAACCGGTCTTCACCGTTGGTTCTTCATCAGCTTACCGGCTTTCACTGGTCTTAACGATATGCTTGAAAGTGCATCCCTAATCATTTCATTATGAATCTCACCTCTCACTTAAAGGAACATCGAAAAACTTCACCCACACTGTATTGGTAAGAGATATAGTACAAGTTAAAATCTTTCTCTAGAATAAAGAAGTTCATGTAGAGACAACAGTTCAAGATTCACAATCTTTTCTTGCTTCATATTTTCGTCGATCAACATGTTATTTTATCATATTTGTTGTTAAACAAAACGTTTCAAATGCCACCATATTATCTTTCATACGTTGGGCAAATTTTAAATAAATATCCAATTGTTCTTGATTATATTTATGCTTTTCTATAAAATATTTAGCAATTTTTTCACGTATGTGCTTCATTTTTTCTGGATTCTGTAATTCACGAAGACTTTCCATTTCTTGTTCATTTCGAATTGCATTATCACCGAACGGTAGACGAATAAAATAAGAAAAATACCTGGCCGGCCTTTGGCGTGGAATGAATTCAACAGTAGAATCGTCTATGGGAAAAGTGTTAGATAAACCATCGAATAATAGAGTTCCGTTCGTGCATATTCCGTGCGTTTTATCTTCGTCTAACCAAAGTTTATTCACAGCATATTTCATGACTGGCTGTAGATCTATTGAATGCGGACGAGGACCACAACTAAATTCTCTTGAGCTATACCCAGAGCGATAATAGGGATATGTAGATAAAACTGACTGAATAAAAGAATCTGATACTTTATAACTATTTGCAGGCATTAGAAGCGTATTTGTGTTATGATCATCATAATCATCACTGCGAAATTGCTTTGTCAATCCATATAAAGATAAGTGTGGTTTGTAAATATTGTTTAATTTTCTCAGCCACCTTTCTTCATCGAAGCTGAGTTGTCCTTACAAAAATTAAGAATACGGGTTCAAAGAATAAGTCATAGAGGTAGTAAATTAAACATAGATGAGAGTAGAATTTCTATTTGAAGACAAATGATAACCCCTCCCCAGAATAAAAGGCCATGGCCTTCTATTATGAGAATTTACATCGCTCCTCCAAGGATGGCCTATGTTTTTGCTAGGATTTACCGAGAAAGTTAAGAGTTTTTAAGAATTTTTCTCGCATTAAAACAGATACTTTTAGCAGTGAAATACTGAAAAACCAGTTTCTTGCTGGGAAAAACAGTCAATTTTTTCACAAAACCTTGATTGTTTTACAAAAAAAAACAGATTTTCTACAGGAAAAAGGAGTTTTTTACTGCTGAAACCTGGAAATTCACTGGATTTCTGAAAAAAGAGTCTGAAGATTCCATGGTTTTTTATTACGTCTTGTGAACTTTTTCTTGGGGGTGGCCTTCTAATATGGGAGGCCTTTTATTTTAGGAGGGGGGGGGAGGAGAATTACTATGATTTGACCACATCAGAATCAAGCAATCGTAGCTCCTGTATCACTGAATCTATAGATCGATTAGTTACTACGCAATCAATATCATGTAAGATGTACTTGAATACAGAATAGAAATAGTTAAAAAACTACTTTCCAACATAGAACATTTGATAATGATCAACACTTGAAAGAGTGTGTTTTATTCGATTTATGTTAGATACAAATCTATAAGATAATAGTCATAATCAATAGTATAATTTAGAAATAGAATATTTCCATGAAGTCGAATTTCGATAATGAATGAACTCGTCTAACAAAAGGAGAAATGAACAATTGTGAGACTTGTTCCAGCTGAGGTCATCAAAGAGTTGTTTATCTTTGATGAATGGAGAATGATCATTAAGTTTTTAATCAATCTACTTACGTTGAGAAGCAATCATGTTCAAACCATTATCTGAACTTGTTCCGCATTTAGTTGTATCAATACTACTGGCGTTTGATTTGACACTTGAATTCATAATTCCTGGAAGTACTGATAGTGATGATTTCCAAATAGTTTTATTTTCAATCGATGCTTGCTGTTGTCCTATTTTTGTCTTTTGACGTTCATCAAAAGCTTGTTGTATATGACTGGATCGTCTTTGTAGGAGAGAAGTAAAACCAGGCTTGGTATAACGTAACTATAACAAAGTTTTCATTAAGAATAACAAATCAGTTTCATGCTCACTATCTTACAAGTACGACTAGTAGCCGTCCATATTCTAAGTCAAAATAGTTATCAGAACCAAACGATGGAAAAAATAATTTCCCTTCAAACAGATTATTGTCCCAACCAAGCATAGGAGTATTTTCAATTTTAATTAGAAAAACTTTCTTATCTATTTGAAAAGCATATTTAGCTTCCTTGATGCATAGTAGATTTTTGTAATAATTTTCGCTGATACACAATAGAATACATTCAGCTTTATCCATTTGTGAACATACATCACGCTGCTCTTCGTCTACATATGAATTCATACCAATAGAAAAACCTTCTTCACTTAATCGATTTATTAAACGTCGACATTTTCGCTTATCATTTCCACTATAACTAATGACGATATTGTATAATTGAAGGATATTATTGGGAGTTTCAGTTCTTGGCGAAACTGTAGCCGCTGATCTTGGACGTTCTATGACAGATGTATTATTCGTTGTCATTTTCATTAATTCACATAAGATATGGAATTTCTTTTTAACTTCGACAATACCATTGACTGGACCAGTCAATTCAATTTCATTTTTAGTTTCGGCAAGTTTTATCAATATACATCTGTCTTTACAATATTTATAAAAGTAATTAATTATGTGTTGATCCCAAGATTGAAAAATATCATGAGTATTTGTTAGTTTTACTACAGAAATATATCGTGAGAGATGTTTATTCATCTTTGCTTGACATTTACTTAATGCTGCATCATCATCCCCAACCAATGTTATTTCCATGACTATGAAACATGAATGAATATATTGATTTTTTTAAAATACTACTTTTGCTGAAAGCTCTTTTTGTTAAGGAAATAATGAAATGTTTTGATTTGTTCAAAATAACGTAACGCATTAAGACTTTCACATTATTTATTCAACTTCACTAAACTAATTAGAATATTTCTCTAGGTACTTAGTCTTTTTTTGTGATTGAGGTGCTCGTTGTTTTGTATTAATTATTCTAGTTTTCTCATTCTAACAGTATTACTATTTTGATCAGTAGCCCAACTGACGAATAAGCTTGTCGCAGGTATCAATCGTATCATGAACTCGTTCTCAAAGCACTAAGATGTTATCCATTGGAGAAATACAACAAGACAAGACAAGGAATGCCAGTCGAAATTTGAGGGTGTAAATTGAGGCGTCTAAAAAATATGTCGGATATGCTTGTTGACAAATTTAATAGTCCAGAAAACACGTCAGTTGGGTCGTAAACGTAACTGTTCAATTCTACATAGAAAATAGCACTCGAATCAACAAAACAAAAAACAATCTGTATACTGAGTCGAAGCTCCTGAGTCTAACAAGCTGCAACCTACACGTCTTATGAAAATTATTCGTTTCCATTAATGCTTACATTTCGAACACTTCATAAAAGTCAAGTTTTAAGCTTGAAATACAACTGTTTTTTAACAATCAGTATCTTACTTGTAGTTGGCCAGTCGAAATACATATAGGCATCTTCACTCGTTGAAATCAAACTAGACAATTGTTGAAAGAGATTTTTCTGCTCGGGTAAACATACAAATAAAATTTTCAATTTTAATTTCTTCGTTTCTAATTGTCGTTTGGCTTCATTGAACATTTCTTGTGCTAAAATTATTTCATCTGTACACGAATCTGGTACAGCAAATGCTATAGATTGTGTATCTCTTTCATTGGTTGCATAATGAATTGATTTTGAAACGAATGTTTGTATTGATAATCGTAAAGCTTTATCATTATTTATCATTGTACTTGGTAGCCAATTAGAAAATAAAATTCGTTTACTATCTAATTTACCTCCATTCGTTTCAGTATACATTGTACCATCGTTTTCTAAATGCGTTATTTCATTATCTATTTGAACTAATCGTTCAATAACACCTTCTCTCAATCCATTGAACGTCGTTGAAATAATTATTGTATCAACCTACAAAACAATTGATAATATACCATTTTGTATGAAATGATCTATATAGTCAACCTTTTGTAGAGCTATATCTCCTGTACGAAGTTCAATTGATCCATCGGCAATATTTATTCTCTTAAATACATCAACGGAAGAACAAGATAATTCAGATTGTTCTCTTATGAATTTTGATTGTTGCCTGTTGGATATCGATGCTTTTGGAATAGGATACGATTGAGAGTCATGTTTTAGTACAATATCCACAAGACAATGATGACGTTCTGCAATCGTTCTCAAATGTTGTTCTCCTTTTATAGAATCATCTCTAAATAATTGAATACTTTTGAATGTACTTGTTGATAACGATTGTGATAAAATTTCTTGAACATTAGATTCAACTTCATCTTTTAAATGTTCAGGTGCTGAAAATTCATTTAGTTCTAATCGTAATTTGACACCGAATTCGGCATAGAATTTTTCAATTCTTCTTAATTGCCGTGAGCGAAATTCGACAAACAATTCATGCTTAATTGAATTCAAATAGATGATGATGGATAAAAATAAAACAAATCATACATACTGCAGACATATTTGTGGTAGTGACTTTGTATATTTTGAGAGTATTCTTTTCCATTATATTCAGAATTTCTTTCTTTATTTCAATTACTTTTTCTTCATCACCATATAAAATGATTTCTTGTTGATTGGACTTTGGAATAAGATTGTTGAATTTTACTATAACGTCACTACTGTCACTTTTCTCTGATATTAATTCGTTTATTTGACGTTCCAATTCTGAAGATCGTTGTTCCGATGTTGGCAAAAGTATCATTTCTTGTGAAATTTTGTTTTCAATCAAGTTAATCAGTATTTTAGAGTCAACAGTACTAAATGGATGCTCAGGTAAATAATAAATACTTAAACCATCGATGGTTAGTTTGAAAATTATAATTACATCATTCACTTTTTCTTTTACAAAGTCTTCGAGAAAATTTATTTTTTCTTCCGTCATTCCATGCATGCGAAGCAATTTCACAACTAAGAATAATAAAGAAAACATATACTTCTGAAAATTCATGATTAAAATGCACTTGAATCTAATGCTACATTTAAATGGTTCAAAATTTTCACATCTCTTCTATAACTACAGATAAAATGGACAATACTAAGACAACGATAGTATTCTAACAAGATGTGAGTGAAGGACTCGTTTCTAAAGTTGATCAGGTATGTAGATGTGAGTATAAAACATGAGAAAAGTCTTGTTGAACATCTGCTTTATTCATGATGAACGCAGATGTTAACATTCGAGACTCAAATGCAGTGAAAGCGTCTGCCACGTGCCAATAGTAATATGATCCAAGAGAAAATATTGATGATGAGTGAAATTCTACAAGAGACGAGTCTATTTCACATGAATGCTTTTAGCAAGAAAAATAGGCGACAATATATTCTGAAAAAGAATGAAAGTGAGCAGAACTGCTCTAAAGACAGCATATTTGCTTTTGATGTATAGAATTTCCAAGGAATATGAATTGATTTGTAAAAATATGATGATATGCATACATCAGAGTGAGCAGATATTCACAGTTATCATATCCAGTTCAGCTCTTCATGGTGTATAACTCTTGTATTGCGGTAGCTACTGGATTACAAAAGCTTAGATGCCTTACTAGTGGATAAAAGTTTGAACAATCTACTTTTGTGATTCAAGCTGCTTCCATAACTTGCATGTTGACAATTTTAAGAATACAAGTTCGAAGTAAACTGAATTAAAGATGACCTCGATTTCCATGACCGACGGCTTATGTTATCTATACTTAGGCTTTATAAGAATGAAGAGTATGGTCAACGGCATATGCATGTCAAATCTATCAATCTCATATAGGTCGCATTCAAGTAGACAAGTGTACCAAGATTCATATATTTTTGACAAAAATGAGTTTTTTTATGCAAAGAAACTGCGAGACATAACCGAGGCCGAGAGTCTTGGCAGCCGAGACTCTCAGCTTCTCTTATTCTCGTAGGTGTTCGTATTGCTTACTTCTGAAAAACGTACTACTGATACGATATTGTATCATAAGATGAGGCGTGAATCAAACGACAGTGTTTACCTTTATGATCATTACCATATACTTTCAATTGAATTTTCTCACGAAACTTGTTCAACAAATCAGAGAAAGATTTTTTCATTTCGGACACATTGCCATATTCACCAGTCAACCAAATTCTATACTTCATCGATTCTTTACGCCATTGACTTTCAGTCTGTAGACTCTCTACATTAAATTTGATTTCTGTTGGAAGTGACTTGGAGAAAAATTCTTGTAAACAATCACGAACTTGTGAATTTTTCAACAATTGTATTTGAATTTCATCTTGCACCCAGTACTCAACGATTTTGTTTTTCGAAGATGATGTTCCCATTTTTTGAGAAATCGAATAATACGCAGTTTATTTGGCAATACTCGATTCGGTGCTCGCTTGATCAAGGTGGCAAATGAAATTTGCCACAGTAGAAGTTACTTTGCAATCTCTCAAAAAATGAATAATTGAATGTGTGTAAGAGCGACTTGTGATGAATATAATTTTTGTATTTTAACAGCACCGAATAGACATGTGATTGCAAAATGTGATAAAGATAGACTACCGAAAATGATAGAATTTACTTTTGCAGATAAGCAAATTCTATCTTTTTCGGTAGTCTATCTTTATCACATTTTGCAATCACATGTTTATTCAGTGCTGTTAAAATACAAAAACTATATTTAAAAAATGAAACATACGATTTTAAAATAAACAATCGACGATGATCACGCTCGAAAATTTTTTGCGGTACCAAAAAGAAAAGAAGCAAAATTAAAAGGAAACGAGAATCGGTGAGTCGAGAAATGCCTATTCATATGTTTCTTTCCATTTCAGCGAAAAACGTAAGAAAAAGCCAAGTTACAAAAAAAACAGTTCGCGCAGCATCGTAAAAGAAGCAAATATAAATTTGCAAGACATTTTCAGGTAAGCGTTACTTTTTATTCGTAATATGCTTCTTAGGTAAAAACGCCGTTCTAAAACTATCAAAACCAAAGCAGGAATATGTAGAACTAGGAAATTCCCTATCATCGTTCTTCAAGATTCTCTTCTCGATGTAAGTGGTTGTTTGTTGAAAGGATATTGAAATAAAAAGGTTCAAAGATACCGGATGGAAATCTATATCTTTCCCACAAAATTGAGACAATGACACATCGTCTCTCAACATCATCAAAGACCTTATGCTAATAGCATAAAAATAGTTATACAAAGTAACTCAATAATTGTAGTTTTTGAAAATAAAATAAACAAAGATGTTTCAAATTCGAATTCACTAGATAACACTATACACGGCTTTACTATGAGGCGCATCAATGATTCGCGTAATGATCGCACCTTCTATTTATTTTGTGAACTATTTAACTGTACGTTACTGGTAAAGGAAAGATTAAGTGCCATTCCTAACTTTGAGATCAGTCACATACCAATGTTTCTCTTCCATAAAGAAGCTTTAATTCGCCAGTAAGATAAGATCGTCAATTTTGTTTCATACTTTATAATTATTGGAAAAATTACAAAAAGTAGTATTCAGACATACATAATGACGTCTAAAAATAGTACGTTTCAAAGTATTCTTTTTCATTTCTATGTCAAAGAGTATTATACCAGACAAACGAACAAATATAAATATTTGCTGGGTTTTAAAAAAGATTTGACAAATACACTAAAAAGCTTTGCAATTAACTATAGTACTGCCGAAAACTATAGAACCACCTGGTTGAATGAAATGTTCTGCGCCCTTTCGATAGTTTCAGTGTCTTGAAAAGAGATAAGCCAGCATAAATATATAGATTCGAGGGTGCTCTATTCGAATATGTCCTTAGACTTCTACATCGTTAGTATCAACTTCTAGAAAGAAATGGTTGAGGAAATTTGTTGATTTTTGTTTGGCCAAAATTATAGAACCAGTTTCGGAGTTTCGTCATTTTCTTATGACGATGAAATTTATCTTTCTTAAATCTCACACCGACCGATAAAGAAGTACGTTCTGACTATTTTTATATAGTATATTTTCAAAAAAATGTTATCCTTGAGTTTCAGAGTAAGTCCTATTTTTCAAGCTATAATGTCTGGAAAAGGGCACTTTTCTTTTTTATTTTGGTCACAAAGTTTAACGTAAGGATACTAATCACTTTTAACCGATGGCTTCGAAGAGAAAATATTCATAGGTTTGAAATGAGATGTTCGCGAGCTCATTGTACTATTTC